>JZKD02S1594244.1:680714-705236 GCA_000966675.3 Picea glauca
GAAGAATTGAGATGTTTTGGCTTGTCTATCTTATTGCATATGTTTGAGGTATGTTCCATGGTTATCTCTTTCTGTTATTTGCTTCATACACACATATAAACACATCTAAAAGGTAGATCAACAAATTGTTTGACGAAATACCTCACTCAGAAAAAGTTTTAAAAAGACACCAAAATAGTGATGATCCTTGTATAATGGCTTGGGATCATTACAGAAGTTAAGGACTATAGTGCAACTACAGTTGCACACTTCATCTTTGATGACATAATAACTAGTTTTGGATGCCCAAAGATCCTTATGACTTATCAAAGCACACAT
Source organism: Picea glauca (assembly GCA_000966675.3). Lineage (NCBI taxonomy): Eukaryota > Viridiplantae > Streptophyta > Pinopsida > Pinales > Pinaceae > Picea > Picea glauca. The sequence continues at coordinate 681,033 of JZKD02S1594244.1, forward strand.
TTCATAAATAAAACAGTTGAAGCCCTGACTGAGGAATTTGCAGTCCACCATCAAAAGAGAACGCCTTACCATCTACAACCAAATGCAAAAGTGGAATAATTCAATAAGCTCTTGGAGAAAGAAATGATGAAGATATGCAATGTGGACAAGGATTACTGGGATGTAAGAGTACCAACGGTACTATGGGACTATAGAACCACTTGCAAGAAGCTAACAATGCAAACCCCTTTTAAGTTGGTATATGATCTTGAAGCCATTGTCCCAATGGAATATTTTGTACCAAGCCTAAGAATTGTTGCCTTTATAGATATCGATGACACTAGCATTGTTCAAGAGAGGCTTGCACAAATGGTTGAACTAGAGGAAGAAAAATTTGTTGTAGGATTTCAACTGCAGGTACAAAAGGAAAGAGAGAAGCTCTATCATGATAGGCACATCAAGAAGAAGGAATTTAAACAAGGTGAGATAGTACTAGTATGTGACATTAAGTTCATCAAAAATCCTAGAAATTTCAGAACGCATTGGCTCAGGCCATATGAGGTCACCTATGTTACAAAAGGAGGAGTTGCGTAGTTGAATACTTTGAAGGGAGAATGGAAGGAAGGATTAGTGAATGGTAGCCGGCTAAAGTTGTATTATGAGAATCAGTTTCCTTCCAGCTCTTAATAAAATCTTGAGGAAAATGATCAAGGTACTAGGTGCAGTTGAAACTAGGTACCAAACATAGAAAAAATAGTTTGCACAGGGGAAAGAGAGGAGGCATAGAGTAGAAAGGAAAAGTTGCACTGTGCAGTCCAAAATCGAAGTAAAATAGAAAGGTAAGATCTGAAGTGCCTCGGGATGAGTCACAGGTGAGGGTTGGGGGCTTGTTGGCCCTTGGTTATGGAATTTAGCGAAGAGCAAGGAAGAAAAGGAAAAATACGAACTGCATGGAAGACATAGTAACTATTACTGGGTTGAAGCGAGAAAAAGAGAAGAAAAGATAGAGAGAAGTAAAAGGAAGAAAGTCGACAGATGAGGAAATCAACGATGACATATCAACAAGGAAAAAGGATCGTGGACAGCTCAGCAAGAGGAAAAATCCACTGTTGGATGCTTTAGAGCACCGCATGAGAAGGGAGTAAAGACAAGCTGGAGAAGCCCTGAAAACACTGGTCAAGCTGACCTAGGGTTTTAGACACCTAGGGTTTTGATATCTAGGGTTTTGACACCTAGGTTTCAGACTAAGGTTGTCGGTGAGTGATTGTAATGTATAAATAGAGGTCTAAAGGACCTGGGATGGGTTTTTTTTACTGTTGTTATTGTTATGATTGTTTCTGTCATGTGATCAAGTAAGTAATGTTGAGTGAGAGAGAAGTGTTGAGTACGAGAGCCTTTTGTATTGTAAGATCTCTAGCTGGGTGCGAAGATCAACCCTACAGATGGGTGTGCAGGGAGGGGAGAGATAGAGAGAAGAAGAGAGAAGATATGCTAGCTGAGAGCGCAAACAAGAACTGTATGATTCATCTTAAGATATTATAAAGCATAGTTTTGTGGACGTAGCCCTAGAGAGAGGATGAACAACATATATCTTGTGTCGTATGTGTGATCGATGCTATGTTCTTTTCCTTCTAATATACTTCTATTTCATTGTTATATTAGATCTAATATATAGTTGTGTGGATTAGATATAAGTTGATACGTGATATATGAATGTTGTGTTGAGTTTGTATTGGATCCACTTGATTCCCCTTGGTTGTAGACATCTCTGTCCTGCAACCCCGCCAAAGCTGCTTCGAGTGAGACTGAATCTGCTTCGCAGGTGTAGCCGAAAGGGCCAATAGTTAGGGCTTGTTAGTGCTCTCTCAGAGCTGAAACCTGGGTCTTCCCCTGTGACAACAAGATGCATGAACCCTTTATTGATATCGACATAATTAGCGACAAAATGCCGAAGAAAATTCACTTTCCCCCGTAAATTCTGAAGTTGGGGTATTTTGCACAGTGGAGGAAATTGAAGTATAACCTCAACCTTCACAAGATCAACCATGATATATTTTTTCAACACAATGAAACCTAATAAATGACCTGATGTCATGAAAACACTACACTTTTTTGGATTCAAGTGAATATAATAGTAGCAACACCGCTCAAAGATCAGTTGTAAATGGGCTGGGTGATCAGATCTCTTGGAAGAACATGATGTTAGATCATCCATGTAAGTCTAGACTATGTGTTTGAGGTCATGAAAAGTGAATGAAATGGCCCATTGAAAGGTAGCTCCAACATTCTTGAAGCCAAAAGGCATCTTTCGAAATGCGAAGCTACCCCAAGGACAAATAAAAGTTGTTTTATGTTGGTCCTCGGGTTTGATTTGAATTTGATTATATCCTGAAAAATTGTCCATGAAATTAAAGACTTCACAACCCGCACACTCCTCAACTATCTGATCAGTAAATGGGGTTGGAAAATTTTCTTTCAAGAAAGCTTTGTTCGAATCGTGGAAATCCATACAAATATGAATCATGCCCTATTTCTTGTTGATAGGAATCGGGTTTGATACCCATTTTGTCAATTGTATAGGGTAGAGAAAACCATATTTGAGGAGCTTCTCTACTCAGCCTTAATTGCCACTTCTTTTCAAGGGTTGACCAGGCAAAGCTTATGTCGAACAGGTTGGACATCAGGATAAGTCGTGATTTCATGTTTGAAAATTCGTGGGTCGATGCATGACATCTCCTCGTAAAACGAAGAAAAAATGTCGCATAAATCCTTGAATAACTCCTTGTAAATTTGAATCTCTTCAAGGGAGAAATATGCCATGATGAAGGACTTCTCCAAGACACCAGGGGTTCTAGAGATATCGATAAGAATCATTGTAGCAATGCTTGGCATGTTTCCCTTGGAGTATACTCTATGTGTAGCCAGAGGGTTAATAAGACAAGGGATATCTCCATTCATAGTAAAAAAAAACTCTCCTACCTCTATTCTCCTAAGCTCATGAAGGAAATAAGATCTATCATGCAGATAATCCCAAGGTCTGTTAGGACCAGTCATTGCCTCCAGAATCACCTAGTGACAAGGAAAGAATATTTCTAAAGGGTCTTGAGTCATGAGAGAGTCATGATCCCAAATAGGCTTGAGAACTAGATGTAGGTCTTGTGGGGGAGCTCGATCAGGGTTGGCCGAGGCTTGATGGACAACATTGTACACAACCTCAGTTGCAGATAAGGGCATGTCCATGCCAAGGTGCCCTATCCCTTCCATCGAAGTTGATGGGGAAGGTAAATCCCATGGGTCATGAAAGTATCTCATTTTAAAAGACATCACTTGAACAATTTCATCCCTTGGCTGGTCGAGAACAACTGATATAAACCTTACATCATTGGAAGGCGATGGATAATCAAAATCTCCCATCGACAACGGAAAGGATATGACATCTAATTTGATAGTGCCATGCTGTGGGTTATCAATCATCGATACCATGGAAGCCCTTGATGAAGGATCAAGATGAGAAAAGGACAATTGGTCGATGGTTATAATTTAGCCCTCGTGCAGAAAGCATAAGACCCAAAAAACAATGGCTACAACTGCATGCATTATGTAAGTCCAACTCCATCCTATCAAAAGATTGTAGTTGAGAGGTGCATCGACTACGTCGACCTTGACGCACACAGGTTTACCCCCTAACTGTATAGGGAAAGAAGGAATTGTACTGTGTGGTCTAAACGATCGACCATCAAAATCCATAAGAAACGTTAGTGACATAGAAAACTCAGGCTAGCCAATGGACTTCCAATATGCCAACGACATCATGTAAGTCGAGGCACCATCATCAACCACTGTATAAAACAAATTCCATGTCAATGGTTTCATGGTGTATATCACTACTATCTGAAAGGAGACATGGTGAGGAAGATAAGGTTTAAGGTCAGTTGGATTGAAAATCATCATTCCTAATCTATTAGTTTCTGCCACTCCCAAGGCAGACAATAGAGATTTTCTCTGTGAGGGGAAAATTTGGAGAACTTCCAAAGAAGACATTACACAAGGGGTCTGTGATAGATCATCCATGATAGAGTAGTTCTGAGCGTCCCTCTCATTTTGATTATGGGAATCCTTATTAAACGCACCTTTAGGGATGTGAGTCATTGTCTCACCGACTGTCTTCTCAATTTGAAGAGGAGTCAATGGGTTGGAGGCCTCCTTTCTCTTCTTGATAGATTCTGGTGTTCCATAGTCACGTATCCTAGTTGATAAATGAAAATCGGTTTTCATCATGTAAATTTTCACGGTCGGGTTGTTAGGAGTAGGCCCGAGGAGTCCCTGACTTCTCCTAGACACACTCGTAGATGTATAAGCATGAGCCAGATTTTTTCCTTGTGGAAAAGGATTTCTCAACATAGCAGGTTGTTGTTGTGCTAGTAGCTTCTGGGCTTCTACAAGCTGAGGGAAAAGGTCAGTTAAGTGGTCATCTGTGCAAATATTACATGGATACTTCACCTTCCTCTTCTCAGTTTTTCCCTCACCAACATTGTTAGAATAATTTTTATCCCCTTAACCCTTCTTGTTTCTATGTTTCTTCTTTCCCTCAGTCTACTGGTTGGCCTTGGGAGTTGTCAACTGCATACTGTGTACATCAAAATTCTAGGTAGCAGGGGAAGCTAAACTAGTATTATGGTTGGCCATAGTCTATTGTATTGATAATTGTTGTAAGTTATTCGACAACATATCCATGGACTTACTTTGTATTGATCCCATTATTCCATCAGCGAAGGGCCCAAACTTTTGTTTTTCCTTATCGAGAGTAGATTTTGGCACATCAGGTAAGGTCTCGTAAAGCATGCAAGACTGGGAATAAATCAGTTCTAGTTGTTGGGATCTCATAATAGCCTCCTCCTCAGAAAACACCCCGGACGTTGCTACATCTTTGGACACAGAAGGAACCAAATACTTCAAGAAACACTCAAGCAAGAATGCATGAGGGACCTTGACCTTGATAAAACTCTTTCTTCATTTCCACTCTCATACATGATCTGAGATATGGCCATCCTTAGTCTGCTCGAAGTTGGCCAACAACTCGGTGCGGACATCGTATCTCACTGGAAACTAGAAATGGTTCAAGAAAACCTTCGTCAGGTCATTAAAGTAGGAGTACTTTGAGTTTTTGATCTCGATATACCACTTCGTTGCACCCCCTATAAGAGTGTGTTGGGAAAGGTGCAACTGACTAGAGTCATCTTTCAATAAGTTCGATGAACACAAAAAGTGAAAGCTAGTCATGTGATCACCTAGATCATCACCAAGATTTCCCTTTAATTTAAGAATGTCAGAAGGAAAATTAGTCTGCATGGGACAACGTCGATCATGACAGATTGGGTCATTTAATAATCTTAACAAGTTTGGCAAATGCAGGGTTTTCAGAAAGGGTATTTTTGGTTGCGGAGTATTTACAAGAAAAGAGGGCCCTAGATTTTGACTAGCATGAGGTTGCTAGGAAACGTTGGACTGTTGTCAATAGTTTTTGTAGAAACTATGGCCTTGACCAACAAAAGAAAATTTTCTCTATTGTTGCATCATCGAATGACTCCTGAAGTTAGACGACATAGCTTGCATAGGGATTTCTCCCTATGAAGCGTTCCAAGGACCTTGGTTGGGGATCACCCCATCCAATCCTCCCGATATAGGTACTGAACCTTTCCCAAGGTTCCATTGAGTATGGAAGGGGTTTCACCCAACCGACATCCCCTGCAAGGGACATGAGACCTGTTAAGGATTCCAAAGACCTTGTGTGGAGTATACTCCTATCGTCTCTCCCTGTAAAGGAATAACACTTTGTACAAGGTTTTGTTGACCAAATTTGGGGTTTTCCCCAGTTGAGAAGGAAAACGAAGAAAAAATGTTGTTCCCAAAGGCACTAAACAAAGAGAACGACATATATCCCACTGATGTCATGTAGGATGAAGGTCACAAACTTCCTCCACTAAAAAATCTATAATTAGCATTAGGTCTAATTAGTTGTTGAAATGTGCCACCGAGCGAAGGGTAAAAAGGAGGAATATGACCCCCACCATAAGGAATATCATTAAAAGGGACAGTAGTTCCTGCGGATGATCCTTGCAAGGGAGAGTTAGAGCTCCCTACCCCCAAATGTTATCAGATAAATTGGTAGGTGCGGACACTAACAGATCTCCCTAGATCCACCTGGATCTAGACCAAAACAGGACAGGACACGACTCTTTCTCTAAGTTGCAGTCACTGAATCTACTACTAAGAAGGAATGAGTGACATACCTTTATGTCGCTTCCTTAGGTCTCTGTTGTTCCCGCATCACTCCAATACTCTTTTGAAATCAGGTCCAAGACTACACAAATCAACCCGAGTGAAGATAGAAAAGTATATTCAATGTCAACCTATGGATATGATCAAGGAGTTATGCAATAAAATAAGAGTGATTTTATGGGAAAGGGACATGTCGCTGTATTATATTAAATGAAAGTAGAAGATATAACCAGATCGCCTTGATGTCGTAAGATTCCTTTCAGTGACCCTTGGTTCCAACACACACACTTGCTCTACATTTGCATGAAGAAGATCCAGTACAACTTGACAGGCCAAACAGAGTCTTCAAGCTTCTATCCAAGCAGATTCCTTCACACAATTATTTCACCAATTCTTCATTCAATCTTGCTTAGCCTTTTCCATGAGAAACCTTTCAATATATAGGATAATGAGAGATGGTTAAATGGATGAGGATGATCCCACTAAATCTGAGAAGTCGATAGGATGCCAATTGTGCAAATGCCAACTCATTTTCTAGAAGATTCCCTTCTAGAACCTTCGTGACCTCTTCTCTTTTCCAAGATTTGAAACAGGTTCGCACCCTACCTATAGAGTATACTGGGAATAGTTCACACCCTAAGTTTGGGTTGCCTGGGAGAATGAAGGATTTTCACACCCTATAATATAGGCAGCCTGAGAACTCATCTTAAAAAAGTGTTTTTTGGAAGAAGACAATAGTCACTTTTATCAGGCAAAAAGTCCTTGTGGGAGCCTGAATACATCACTTGTAGAGACATCACCAGAGTGACCAAAATAATTTGTAACAGAATGCCCCCCAAAGTATGAGGCTGGAACTTGTGACAGTCGAAATACTTTGTAAAATGCATGTGTGTGTCAGAAATAAAGAGCTCACCTAATCGAAAACCTGTAAACAACCAAGCATCTGCAGAATATAATACCAGTTCTAAGGTAGGCATTCCCATGTTTAGATCATGAATGAATGGAATCATAAATGTAGGTCATGGCCACCAATCATACACCATGGATCCATGTCGTCAAAATGCTACATAGCCACTAAGAATACACTAGGGATCTATGTGAGAAGACTTGAATTAAGAAGATATAGCCATGTGACATACAAAGTGGATCTATGTGCCAATACAAATCATACATATTCCATCGCAACCTAGATCAAAAAGATGAGACCCGGGGTCTTCAATCCCGTCACCTAAAATTACGAATCTAGCCATGTGATTACATGTGCTGAAGTCAAACATGGTAGAAACCACTTGATTACCGATCATTGATGAAAACTATTAACAAGTGCGAGGGAAATCATCATTGATGTCAATGACTCCCAAGGTACTGAAGTACAATTCGAACGAATGCGAATGAATGAGCTGAAGTCGAGCACTCAGCAAAATCTCTTGATCAGGGATCAATGATGTGAAACCCCTGTCGAAAGCGAAGAGACCTGCCATTAAGGCATGCAAGTTATAAGGTACTAAATGATTTCTAAGTCTCATTCCCAGATAATGGGTTGGAGTCGACAGAAAAAGACTCGTCATAGGAGGGCCTTGACGTATCCCCCATCAATGACACGAAATAAGTAACAGATTTTGATGGTGAAACAAAGTATGAATACGGGTTGAAATGGACACAGGGAAGGCCGACATAGTAAGAATGGACAATTGCAGATGGCTGACTCAATAGAGGGCCCATGTGGAATTCTCTTGAACATATGAATGACACGACCAAGGACTTGGCAGCACTGACTCGAAGATGACCCAAGATATGACCTTGTAACAAGTCGAATGAGAGACAAATGGATTTCCCAACCCAAATTCAAATGACGAATAGGGGGTGTCATGTTCAAGAGTGATGCTTATTTCCATTAATATGAATATGAAAACATATCCCTTTCCCAAAATTTCCCCCACCATTTCTGGCGAGTACCTCTTTATTTTTACACAATCTTGAGGAGGACAACATATGCTTGTCGATGTAATCTCATCCTTCAGATGAGTCCCTCGGATTATATTTAACGAACCCTAGGAAGCAGTGGTTTTGTCCCATTGCGGGTCTTTTGATGCTTGTTTAACAATCCAAGGATAGAAAACTTGGGGGTTTTTCATGTTTTGAGAGTCTGAAAAACACTTAAAGAGAACTCTCCCAGTTCCTTTTTCATAAAATAGTTTGACGAGACCGAAAAAGTGATAAACTATCGCCCGTCGAACGTTTTCTTCAAATACTTTAACAAGCGTGAAAAGAACAAGGTCGCTCGGAAATCTTTTCGTTTTTACGGAGCGCGAAAAGAGATTAAAGGATACTCCTTTACGTTCGTTGTTTTCGTGTTACCATGACGAGTATGAAAATATGATAAAAAGTATACTCGGTTATGTTCTCATATATTTTCGAGCGCGAGAACGAATGAAGACTGAGACCGAGGTTTTTTCTAAAAAACCCTAAAAAAGTAGTCGTACATGTGACAAAAAGAAAAGACACCCGTACCCCCTCGTTCAGACTTCGAAGTTGTTATATCTGCAAAAAAACAAACTCACAAGGCTATTAGAGTATTAGATATTTTAAACAAAGCAATAAAAATAATATTAAAAATCAATAAAAAATAGTAAAAAGTGAATAAATATCGGTGAAAAGGACTTTTTACCATTTCATTTTTACTTTGCCAAAAACTTGTCCAACATACCTCATTTTCCCCCAAATTTCTTTGCTGGATTGCGCGGGCACAAGCGATCATTTGGCGAGCGGTTTCAGCCAATGAGGTAATCTCTTGATTCTCTAACTTTTCCATGGTTTATTTTTGGTTTTTATTGGCAATTTTTTGGGTTTTGAGTCCATTTTAGTGTTGAAACATGCACCCAATCATTCTCGCAGGCGTACCATATGGGACCTGCAAGAATCTAATATTCTTGTAGGTGGCCTTCAGAGAACCTACGAGAATCTCACACTGGGCAAAAGGTCCACCTGCAGGGGCCGAAAAATGGATTTTAAAGTGAGGTTTTGCTCAATAAAAATTATGCAAGAGTTTAAAACAAGTTGTTGACTTCCCTCTCATGGCTCTTTTGCAGGTGTTTGACCATCATGATGTTGGAATGGAAATAAAGAGAAAACGAGGAGGATGATTCCATTGTCGGGAATTACCTGGATACAGTCATTTCCCTCCAGGACTGTGGTCTCTTGAAATTTTTCAGGATTCCATGCGTGAGAGCCCAACTCATGTTTTTGGAATACCTGGTGCACATGTGGGATGTGGATAAATATTTATTTGATGTGGGAGTCCATATGCTGACACTAGATATCGAGGATATCTATTTTCTAACGGGGTTCTCACGGCGTGGATGCCATGCTACTTTGACTGCAGGTAGAGGCGACAGACTCCCTATGAGTGAGTATTGTTGCCAATATTGTGTTCCTCACGCAGAGAGAAGCAAGGGTAAGGTTTCCATTTGGGGGGTCCAAGATCTGACCCTATGGACCATATTTTTTACTATTGCATGCATGGTTGGGTGTGCGGCTCCACATGTGGCTCTCTAGAGATATTTCCAATACGCCATAGAGTGCACGGAGCCTCAGGTCTTCAACCGGTCAGATGCAGTTCTCCGTAGTATGAAGAGACAATTGACGAAGTGCAGAAAGGGTGACTTGAAGCAGTTTGGGTATGAGTCACTTTTGGTGTCATTCTTCCTCGAGAGGGTCCCACTGTTGTGACTATAGGTTGATTGGGGTTTACCAGACCCACAAGATCCGAGGATGCTCAGGTGGTGTAACCTCATGGCTCGACACGTAGCAGAGCCTATAATCAAGTATAATGATTCATTTTTTGACTGGTTGAGGCCCTAGATGCTAATGATCGACGACTATGCATATGATGGTTTGGATTTCCAAGGGGATCTGGATTTGGCCCTACCTGAAGATGCTCAGTGGGGTGACTTAGGTAAGAAGTACACATTTTGTTCTTTTTAAATGTTTTTGCAAATTTTATCATATGAAATGTTTTTATGTTTAGCCAAGAACTAATCAAAAAATTTATTTTTGATGACACAGATGTGGGGCCATATCGACCTCCAGGAACATCTCCCATTCAATGACAAGGAGATGCAGCTCCAGTAGCGAGATGGGATGATGAAGATTACGAGGCAGTGGAACAGAACTTGGAGGGGTTGACCATGGATGTCCTGGATATTGCTATTGGGGAGATCCCGAGACATTACCAATGCCATATTATGGGCATGTCTGAGTCTCTCAGTCGACTGCTCTGTAGGGTAGCCTAAGAAATTGTGTGTTATCATGAGAGTCATTCGTGACACTATTTTGTAGAAGTTATGGGCTTCGTATTTTGAGATTTTGATCCTTGGATAGAAACTTTTTGTAAAAAATTTTGATCATTATATACATATATACGGCTTCTACCAGATTATTTTGTGTTGTGTTATACATGTGATGTGTGATTGGTTTATAAATGTCCCAAATTTTTGTCTAACACATAGTTGGCTAAGGCGTCAGTCAATGTATTTAGACATCTAGGAATGTGTTGATATTCAACATAATCAAAATAATGTTCCAAGAGGCGAATTCGTAAATATACCTGTAATAAAGTAGGACTTCGGATAGCATAGACATTACTTAACTGTAGTACTACTAGATATGAATCGAGTTGTATAACCAGGTGGTGGATATCAAGCGAAATAGCATCAATCAACAATTCGATGACGATGCTATATTCTGCAATATTATTGGTCGCACAACCAAGGCACACACCTCGTAGATTGATAATTTCGTTTGTAGGGGCGTAAATTTCCCATGCAGCAGAAGCAAGGTTCTGAGTACTACGACTAGAGCCATCGGTGAAGCCAATGTGGGGTGGCGAAGACTCCAACATTTGGAAACCAAGAACAATGCAAGATAAGCGGTAGAGGGCAGAGACCAAATAATGAAAAAGAATACTAAAGTAACACACAAAAAGTATGATACAATAAAATACAAGCTCTCATGCACAGGTGATCTTAAGCGTAGTACTTCTTTAAGTACAACCCATTTCTATGTTCACTCAAAGGGATACCGTCGTAGTCCACCAACTTGTAAGCTCCTTTTTCCAAAACTCGTCTGACGATAAAAGGACCTCGCCACATAGCTTCAAATTTTTCGGCTCCTAGCATATCCCGATCTTGTTCGTAAAGGATAACCAGATCACCTTTAGAGAAAACGCATGGCTTGACATGTTTGTCATATTGGGATTTAACACGTTTCTTCTGGGCTTCTATAACTAGGGTGGCATTGTGACAGGTTTCATCTAATTGCATGAGATACAACAAACATTCTTCTTCAGAAGAAGTGTTTGGGAGAAGTTTGACGGCTAGTTTTAGGGAGGGTATCTCACATTCGATCGACAAGATGGCTTCTAGAACATAGACTAACTGGAATGGTGTAAACCTGGTAGCAGACTTAATAGATGTCTGGTAAGCCCACAATGCTGAAAGAAACATCGTGTGCCAACTCGTTTTGTGAATCCCTATCATTCGTCAAAGCATGGTAATGAGGATTTTTCTTATTTCTTCAACTTGGTCGTTGGCTTCTGGATAATAGGGTGTTGAGTTTTCATGGTGAAGACCCAACTTTTCAGTGATTTCAGACATCATGAAGTTTCTAAGGTGGCTACCATGGTCAGTAACGATAGCTTGAGGAACACCAAACCGAGCAATTATGTGATTGAATATAAATAATGTTGCAGTCCTTCCGGTATTGTTGAATGTTGGTATCGCCTCACCCCATTTCGTAAAATAATCTATGGCTACAATAATGTAACCATTCCCTTGGTCGAGTCAGGGTGACATGTCATGAAATCGATACCCCATTTCACAAAAGGACCAACGGAGACCACAGGGTGTAGAGGAGAAGGGTGTGATCGTATTTTATTGTTGTAGGTTTGGCAAGCGTGGCATTTTTGGACGAAAATTATACAATCATTGAATGAAGAAGGCCAAAAATACCCCGCTCGTAAGATCTTCTGGGCAGTAGTGTACCCAGACATATGACCACCACAAACTCCAGAATGGCAGTCATTTAGGGATTTCTCGGCTTTGTCAAATGTGAGGCAGCGTCGAAAAATAGAGTCAATCCCACGACGATAAAGAGTATCACCGAGGATAATATATTGACATTCTTGGTAGTGTATTCGACAGTGGTCAGTGCTAGACAAATTAGGCTGGAAATTCTGGGTATGGATATATATGATGATATCTCCATACCAAAGGTCATCATAACTGATCAGGAAAAGGGATTCATTGAGTAATGAATTTGCTGCTACATTTGGAGTATTTTCCCCCTAGCAATTAGCGTGTAAGAATGTACTACATAGGGTTGCAATTAGAAAGTATCGCAGTCTTGCGAGAAAGGATGTAGTGCCAGAAATGTTGAATAGCTTGGACGGCTGCCAAGGCTAGTTTTTCAACATGTAAATACTTGGTTTCATTAGTCATGAGACTCTGACTCAAGTAATAGATGACATGTTCATCATGAGAATCATCTTCTTGGATGAGAACCATAGCCGTGGTATAGTCTGAGGCTGTGAGGTAAAGGAAATAATCTTGAATGTAATCAGGTGGGAAGAGTAATGGGGTACATGTCAAAAATAGTTTCAAATCTTCGAAATATTTGTTGGTAGTGGTATCCCATACGAACTCAGAACCTTTCTTGAGCAGTCACGTAAATCCAAGAGTTATCTCAACATAGTTCAGGATGAAACAATGGAGAGAATTTTCCTTCCCTTGCAAACTTTGTAACTGGCAGAGTAAAGAAGGAGGAGGAAGATTGAGAATCACCTCGACCTTCAAAGGATATACCCTAATCCCTTGACATGAAACAATAAAGCCTAGAAGTCGGCCGGATTCTACGCAAAAAACACATTTGTGGGGATTCAAGCGTATGCGGTAAAACCGACATCGAAGGAAAATGGCGTGGAGGTGTATTGGATGATCTACACGACACATGGAATGAGCGGGTAAGTCATCGAGATACGGCTTCATGATGTTCTTTATATCAAGAAAGGCATAAGACATAGCACGTTGAAAATTTTCTCTGGCATTCTTTAAACTGAATGGAAGTTTTCGGTAGGCCAAAGCGCCCCAAGGACAAATAAAAGCGGTCTTGTGTTGGTATGTGGGAACGATATTGATTTGATTATATCCGGAGAAACCATCCATCAGAGAGACAATTTCACTTTCGACACAATCATCGATGATCTGGTCAACGAAGGGGGTAGGAAAGTTGTCTTTAGGACAAGCTTTGTTAATGTCCCTATAATCAACGCACATGTGGATTGTGCCTTGTTTCTTGTCAATCAGAACAAGATTGGAAACCCAGTCAGCTAGAGCCACAGGGTAAATAAATCCAACTTTGAGAAGTTTCTCAACTTCAAGCTTGATAGCGGATTCTTTACGTGTGTGGACCAGACAAATTCATTTCCGAACGGGTTTAACACCCGGGTATGTCTTAATCTCATGTACCACAATGTCGAGGTCAATCCCCAGCATTTATTCATAGATCCATGTGAAGACGTCACAAAATTCTTGGAAAAGAGACTTGTAGGTGACAACTTCATCATGGGAACATGAAGCTCCGATATGCACATTTTCAACAACTCCAGGTTTTATGGATATGTCGAGGGGGATGGTGGGTGAGATATTACTTAAGTTCCCTTCATATAACATATCGTGTGTAGACTCAGGAATGGTAGAAATGATGAAAACGGTTGACACAGTTGATATTCGTTGGTAACCCGCGATGGTGTGTTGTTCTAGGAAGAGGATGGAATGATGATGTCCATTGTCCCAAGGGGTATCTTCCACGGACATAACATACATAATCATCGCGTTTGTAGGAAAAATGATGCTGAATCGATTCGAAAATAAATCACCAAGAGAGGTGGTAGAAGGGGTTGTCGATTGAATGGATTGATAAGCAGATTCGATCAGACTCAAACGCATTTCGTTTCCATAACGAAGATGATTGTCGGGGTTGGGTACCATCCATGGGTCGTAAGGCGCAGGGGTTTCATGAACAGAGGTGGAGATCATATTGATCGAGGCTACAAATAGATGTGGAACATTGGGTGGTGGAATGAGGAAAGTACCCATCAAAGAGGAATCTTTAAGAAGGCCGACACCGATGTACTCATATCCAGGGGGGGTTTTGCAAGGAAAGTTACGTTGTCAATACGTGCATCAGAGTGAAAGAAGGCCAATTGGTCTACGGTAACTAATTTTCCTTGATGTGGGAAATGCACGACAAGGAAAAGAGTGGACACAACTGGACGCATGGAATCGATCCAGCTACGACCAAGTAGAAGGTTGTAATCGAGATGAGCGTCAAAGACCTCCACTTCAACGTTGACCATTTTTCCTTCTAACATAATAGGCAACTAAGGGAGGACACTGTAAAGCTTAAAACCAGAGCCATTGAAGGCTTTGAGCATGTTGTGGGATTCAATCAAAGGAGGAGAGTCGATGGCTTTCCAGTAGGTAATAGACATGATACATGTCGAGGCACACTCATCAATAATTTTTCTACAAATGTTTTTGTCGGAGACAATAACTTGTATTTGGAATGCGAGTTGAGGGGGTAACCTTGGAATGTGATCTTCCAAGTCAAAAATTATTAAATTTTTATCTGTAGGGTCGATTCCACCAATAGCTTTCAATAGTTCCTTTCATTGTATAGGAAAACTCTGAAGGACTTTGAGGGATGACATCGTGGACAGTGCTTGGGCCAGATCTTTGACAATACTGTAGTTCTGGGCAGCACATGCATGAGGATTGAAATCCGATTTTCGAACAACACCCTTTGGAGGAGGGCGAAGGACTATATCTAGGCTTGTTCATTTGATATGAAGAGGACCGTTGGTAGGTGGAGTCATGGGAGATGGTTGGACCAACGAAATAGGTACTGCATCAACCTTCTCTTTGGAGGAAGATTAATCTTTGGCTCGAGTGGTAAGTGTGATGTCATTCTTCTTTGAATCACCTGTACACATTAAGACATAGGATGTATTGGAGGGGGAAGGTTGGTCATGAATGACCAATTGGTCCTGTTGTTGAGAAGGGAAGGGTTGTGACAATACGATCAGAGTGGGGGGTTTTGGGGTCCCTTGAAGGAACTTAGTAACCTTGGCTCATCGTGGACAATCCTTAGTGTAGTGATCATCACCACAGATAAGACAAGGGTATCGGGGTTTGCACTTATCCCTATCTTCAATAGGTGGTCTTTTGGTTTTCTCAGATTGTGGATTATTTTTATCCTCATTGTTCTTACCCTTTCCTTTTTTGGATTTATTTTTTCCAGCAGGGGTAGATTGAATAGAGTTTACCTCAGAAATCTTGTTAGTGGGAGGGATAGGAGATAGAGCATTTTGAACATTAGAAGAAATGGATTTGGGGTTGTTTCTAGAGGTTTGGATGGAATGAGGTTGGGCATGGAAAGTGCCAATCACACTGTCAGCTTCATGAGAACCAACAAGAGTAGTTGAAGTAGAGGAAGTAGAAGGATGAGGTGTGTCAGGGAGTAAGTCATAAAGAATACCCTTTTGTGCGTAAACGAGGTTGAGGTATTGAGCACGACTGATTGCCTGTTCTTCTGTGACAACTCCACCCATGGTGATATCACGAGCAATGTCGTTCACGAATGATTTCATGAACCACTCTGCCAGCAACTGATCGGGAAGTTTGAGTTTAATGAGATGTCATCTTCGATGCCACTCATGAATGTGATCAGAGATATGAGTGGCTTTGGTTTGTTTAAAATAACTCAAAATTTCAGTTCCCATTTTGTAGCAGATCGATAACTGGTAGTGGGTGAGGAAAGACATAGTGTGGGTGTTGAAGTCGATGAAGAAGCCTCGTGGTAATTCTATATACCACTTCGCAGCAGAACTTGTGAGGGTTCGCTGAAAAAGGTGTAAACGAATAGAGTCATCCATCAAGGAGTTGGATGAGAACCAAAGGTGAAAAGTCATTACATGATTGTTCGGGTCCTCTCCCGGTTTACCATCGAATTTAGGGATATCAGATGGTAGTTTGGCCGGTATGGTAGGCCATTAAGGAGAGTGACGGATCAGATCATTTAAAATTCTCGACAGATCAGGGAGGTCCAAGGTGGCTAAGAAGGGTAACTGTCTATTCACATGTGGGTACTGGTGAATTTGGGGAGGGAGTCCCATTAGTAGACCAGTGGGACCATAAGCAGTTTGCATATAATGTGAAGATCCAGGAAGATTCGGTTGTTGGTGTGGAGGCAATTAATTCATAGGGTTGTACCCTTGAACAGGGGCATGGGGTTGAGTGTTATAGCCCCAAATAGGATTGGGCGTGCCTGGATATGGTTGGCCTATACTAGGGGGTATGGAGGAGCTAGCTTGAGGTTGGTTCCCCCCAGTCGAGTGAGGATTATTTTGAATAAGATAATTCCAATACTGGGCCAAGGATGGAGGTATGTTTTGTCCATAGGGCGGGGTCGGTGGGGGTTTCCTTCCAATCGAGGGTTGCGTCCCAATTGAGATTTGTCCTGCAAAAGGGGATTGGGTTTGGCCTCATTGGTGAAATTGTCCACCTATAGGAATCTGGTAATTAGGTTTGAAAGATAGGATGGTGCCACTAGGGTTGGTGCCTCCAATAGAGGATGGAAGAGGTCCTTTGAAAGGGGGTTGAGGAAGTGTCAGAATGAAACCGGGAAAAATATGTTGCCCAGAGGGAGTGGAAACACTAGGAGTCCCAGATGATATTTGTGTAGGAGCGGGAATAGAAGCATTCAACGCATGATATTTGGGTGGAAGTGTTGGGGTGAATCTAGGCGAAAGCGGTGTGCCAATGGGGGCTTGGCTAGCCGCTGTAATCCCGGTGTGACGATTCATAGTATCTGGGACCATTGTGTAATGGACCATTTGTAGAGGGATCATCAAGATGTGGTTAGCTAGTGGAGCGTCTCTACCAGGAAAATAATAGGCAGTAGTAAAAGGTATTACATCTGGATCAAATGTTTCCGACAACTCATGTGTGATAGTGATATCAACGCCTGCTCTTGAGACAAAGAGATCCCGTCTAAAAATGTCAGTAGTCAAAAAAGGATCTTGACCCTCAGGTCCTATGAAAGGTCCAGTTGGTAATCCAGAAGACTGAACAACTATATCTCTGGAAGAATTCACTCGAACAATACATCTCTTGGAGTCGGGAGGAAGTTAGAAGTCCTCTCGAGAATTGGTAATTCAGAACCGTTCTAAAGAGTTAGTTCTTTCCACTTGTGGATTGGAAACGTCTTCGACTTCACTCTGTTGAGAAGATCCCTCTGGTGAGTTGGTAGCAAAGGGTTGAGAACCTTCCATATCTTCTGGGGGTAGGCCTCGCATTCTATGTGAATGATGTGGAGGGTCAATTGTGATCAAGTTAGAATTTTACGAAAGAAATTCTATGGCCAACTTGGGTAAACAGACAACATGCACTTAATAAAATCTAGGAAGCACAACCAAGCAAACAAGATCTTCTAATTTTGAAGTCACTAGTTGGTGATGAAATCCAACGTCGCGACCACGAGACAAGAAGGGGCTAGGCTAGGGTGGAAAATTTACGTTGACGACCTTCTTAACGGACTTACACCCCGGTGCAAGCTCCCATACACCATCGTGGGTATACCCTCCAAGGAGCCCGAGTGAGTGTCGATTCCAGGTGCTGTGAAGACTTACCCCTTCACAATCACCTTGTGTAAGACCCTAAGAATATAGGCTACTAAGGTTACCACCAAAAACAATGATGTCTGGGGGAACAGTCGACAGTCTGATCCACATGCAAGGGCAGGGTATCTAGCCCAAAATCAACTTGAGAGGCTTCCACTCATGATTGTGGGTATACCTTCAAGTGACCCCTGTAATACATGAAATCTCTACAACGATATCAACAAAGCAGGGTGAGTAACTCTATCAATCTCAATGCAACCTCAGGTTTGACCCTTGTGTGAGAAGGGCTTCCCAGGACAAAATGCTGCAAATGGAATTTGACACTCCTTATCACAAGATACTATTGTGTGTTTTTTTCTTTGGAGAGTGTGTCTCACTGCCTATTCCAAATCTCTATCCTAGCTGATGTTGGTGTAAAAGAGCCCTAGAAAAAGTTACTAGTTGAATTTTAGAGTTGCGCAATATTATTAAAGGTTGTTGTTTCTCAAAAAGGAGACAGAAATGAAACCGATGTTGTGTGAGACTTTGACCCAACAATGCATAAATAAGGATGAATGATACAAATTTTGTTTGCTGAATCCTATTTACAGGAGGGAAAGAGGATTTTTCTGGAACAATGTGAGCTATGATATATGATCTTATCTAAAATGTAATAGCAAACAATCATGTACAATGCAAATTCCCTATTCATTCTCTTTTAATACTTGAATGCCTATATTTTTCGAATAAAAGGTTGTTTTAAAAAAAAGAAAATGTCTTTAATTTTTTATTAGAAACCAAGCAATAGGGATGGAACTAAGAAAAAGTAAGCAACCAACAAAGAAGAAATACACAACAAACACCCAAATCGATCTTTCAATGAAGATACAAATAACAAACTGACAAGACCAGTCTCTTCAAATGCACATGGGTAACAATATTCCATGTAATAAGAAATTGAACAGGACAATTAATCTCAACCTTTTAATCCAATCAAAGGCTCCCGACCAAACAAGCACTCAGATTTGAGAATTAGAGATTATACCCTTGTTAAGAAAAGGTCAAGAGGTAAAAATTGAGAAAAAATAATCAAGAAGAGATTTCAATTTCTGAAAACTAATCATTCGTGAGAATTGAAGTCAAGAAACATTCAATCATTGGCCAGAGAAGTTCTTTCTAGACACACCAACCAATCTGGGCATCTGAAGACACAAAAGACTTAATCCAATTTTTTTACAAGTGAGTTCATAGTCTGACAGTGGGGCACAGTACGAGAATTAAGGATCCTCGCAGGCTAGACACGGGCAGATTGCGAGAAGTTCGCATTGAACTGAACACTAGGGTGAGAACTTCAGTGGTTCTCACAGGCTACAGAGAGGTGCAGTGTGAGAAGGTTTGTAATCAAGAAAATTTCGGAAACATTACAAAACTTTTGAGGGAACTTCTAGATCCAGGGAGTCTGTGAGGATCTCCTCAAGAATCAAAGATTGATTGGGAATGAAAAAGGGTAGGTCAAGAGAAAATGGCCAGGTAAAAACCACTAAAATGGGTTGTATCCCCAGCAGAGTCACCAATTTTGTTATCGGATAAATTGGTAGGTGTGTACACTAACAGATTTCCCTAGATCCACCTAGATCTAGAACAAAATAGGATAGAACATCACTCTTTCTCTAAGTTGTAGTCATTGAATCTACTACTAAGAAGGAATGAGTTACATACCTTTGTGTTGCTTCCTTAGGTCTCTGTTGTTCCTACTTCACTCTGGTTCTCTTGTGAAATCAGGTCCAAGACTACACAAATCAACCCAAGTGAAGATAGAAAAGTATATTCAATGTCAACATATGCATATGATCAAGGAGTTATGCAATAAAATAAGAGTGATTTTATGGGAAAGGGACATGTCGCTGTATTATATTAAATGAAAGTAGAATATACAACCAGATCGTCTTGATGTCGTAAGATTCCTTTCAGTGACCCTTGGTTCCAACACACACATTTTCTCTACATTTGCATGAAGAATATCCAGTACAACTTTATAGACCAAACAAAGTCTTCAAGCTTCTATCCAAGCAACTTCCTTCACACAATTCTTTCACCCATTCTTCATTCAATCTTGCTTAACCTTTTCCATGAGAAACCTTTCAATATATAGGAGAAGAAGAGATGGTTAAATGGATGAGGATGATCCCACTAAATATGAGAAGTCAGTAGGATGCCAACCATGCAAATGCCAACTCATTTTCTAGAAGATTCCCTTCTATAACCTTTGTGACCTCTTCTCTTTTCCAAGCTTTGAAACAGGTTCGCACCATACCTATAGAGAAGATTACGAATAGTTTTCACCCTAAGTTTGGGTTTCCTGTGAAAATGAAGGATTTTCTCACCCTGTAATATAGGTAGCCTGCGAACTCATCTTAAAAATGTGTTTTTTGGAAGAAGACAACAATCACTTTTCTCAGGCAAAAAATCCTTGTGGGATCTTGAATACATCACTTATAGAGACATCACTAGAGTGACCAAAATAATGTGTAACACCAGACCCATGGTCTGTAAAGTAGAGTAAGTAAGAACTAAATTTGTGTCAAAGTCAGGCATTGCATATGAGAAGGGAGCACCTGTCGCATTATGAGTGAATAGAATAGTGGTCAGAACCATTAAAGGAACCGATCCACTGCCCAAAGTTGTGGGTGTCGTGATAGTTGTGTTCCTGATAGTCAGAGGTGGAGGAGGAGGTACAATAATCCCTCCAGCGGTATCCATAACAGGAGTATGAGGACTCCCTGACGAAGTAGTAACATTTGCTTCCATCACTGCTCGCCGAATGAACTAGCATTCAGGAGAAGTCACTTCGGGGGGGACTATATGAATTAAAAGCGGTGCCAATAGATCGGTGATCAAAGTATTTGTTGTCCTGAAACCTTTGGTCTCTAGGTTAGAAATAATGGATTCCTCCGAGTCTAGAAAGTCTTCTTTTAGAGCTGGGCCAAGTACAATTTCCTGCGGCTTGGTCGCTTTGAACGATTCTTCTTGATCAAGTCTTCGCCTCAACGGTGGTAGAGGGGGCTCCAAAGTGACCCATGACAGGCCCTAAAGAATTTGCGATTGACAGAGTTATTGATATTACACTTTTTGAAATGATCAACCGAAACAGTAAGTTTTGACTAGTGTGGAACACATAGCACACACTAAAAGTTCCTAAATATAAATAAAGCAATCGACTAACTAGTGGGAAGGATAGTTAAACCAATCGACACTAGAGAAACTAATCGGTGCAAGTGAAACTCGAACATGGAATAAACCTCTAGGTATACTCTATTAAGCATGGTACAATGTCGACCCTACGTACCATGGTATACCCCGCAGTCACCTGTGTAAGTCCATAAAATATAATCAACTAAGTTTCCAGCTCATAGTCGGTCACCAGGCAGGTATAGTTGATAGTCAGGTTGATCGTAATGAGCATGATAAAAATCCCAGAAGACAACTGAGGATCTCAAATGGATTCGAGGTCCACGAAGCTCCATAGGAAAATGTGATAAATATTTCTCCCAAGAAAAACCCTCAATATATAATCCCCACTACGTTTGGTCTAGCTTTGGAGGGGTTATCTCCTTTACCTTTCCTCACACAACCTTGTGTTTATACCCTGTGTGAGAGGGGGTTCTGGAATAAATAGTATGACGTTGTACTTTAGACACTCCCTATCTCATAATTTGATGTTTGTTTTAAATGGCCTTGAAGAGTTTCCTCCTCACACCTATTTCAAGGCCCTAAAATCTGAAACTAGTCGGTGAACCCGACAAATAGAAAGTCTAATATATTTTAAGATAAGCATTAATTTTAAGTCTTGATTTAATCAAAGGATGTGGTCGTGCAAATAATGGTGTTTTGAAGAGACGAAAAATGAATAAAACTTTAGAGCATTTGAAAGAAAAATGATACTTCGAAATCAAAGAGAAGCTTGTAAAACTCTTTGTAAAATTCAACTTTTTAAATTAACGTTTCAAGATAATATAATTGAAAGTTTTCTAAAAGTTACTTTCATTTGACTAAGAAAAAATACTTATATTTTAGGAAATCAAGAAAGAACTTTGAAACTGAGACTCTTTTCTTTTGCAAACAAACAACCTAGGCTATGTTCCCAAACTAAATGCAATAAAAAATTCTTTTTGATTTTTTGAACTGCTTTAACAAGAAAAACTAAAGTAAAAATTCTTTTTTGTTTTTCAAAGAAAGAAACAAGAAAAAAGAGACAAGAGAAACCAATATTCACAGAGATCCTAAGCCGACTGCATAACCGCAAGGATTCAAAAAGAAACTAAAGGAGGATCTAGAACTTGCAATTTCCCTCTAAACCTCTAGGGAAAATAAAAGAAAACCAAGAAAACAAGTTGAAAATGAATATTTAACCCAACCTAAGGCCAAAATCAGAGACTCTATAAGGTCCAATAAATCCTTGAGAACCCTAAACTTCTATCAGGAAAGAGATAGACATCTCTTTAAAAAAAAAAAATCAAGACACAGAGATGCAGGTTGTTGCACCAGCGACCTGCGTATGTACGCGGGTTGTTTGTCGTGCAGATTGTGTATTTACATGGGTTGAGCCAAATTAGAGCATGTACACCTCTGGTATTTCTCAAAAATAAAAATACTAGGCAGACTGACTGGGTAGGGAAAAACTGGTAGGTGACCAGAGACCCCTAAAAGACTTAGTGAACTTCATAAAATTTGAAAAGTAAATAAATAAGCCAATAAAAAACCAAAAACCTCCCTCTAAAACCCTATAGAGACTCCCCAGTGTATTCGCCCATTATACTAGCAGGTAAAATCCCCCTATTACTATACCAGGGTCAAAGTATAGGCAGAGCTATGATCTACCTTAAAATACAATCTAATTCCTAAACTACCCCAAACACTCTAAATAGATGATAGAAAGAGATAGCAAAGTGGGTCAGAAGTAGTACCTTTATTCCAATGTTCAGTGTATACCACTTCCATCTTTGTAGCTCCCAAGCTGCAAGTTTCCTCCAAAAACTGACCTGGAAGAACACTTAGGCAAACAATGCTACAAATAGTCTATATCTACTCATCAAGATTAGGGTTAGATATAAATCATTATGGATAAATCAAATGAAAAACATAAAGATATCATCTGGGATGGGAAAAAGATTATTTTATTCAAATGAAAAGATAAAAAATTACAAACTTTGAACGCCGACACTCCTGCGAACCCAACCCAAGCTCCTCTTATTTTTTCTCCAAGTGCAGTATCCCAATTATTTCTCTCACAATCAAGTGATCACTTCAAGGGAATGGAAAGGATTGTATAGGAGAAAAGGATATAGAGGGAATGTTGAGGAAAACATTCAGAAGGGGCTACAAATACTTGGGCAAGGAGGGAAAAGGGATTTGGGAAGTGTTTCACTATTCAAATGCTTGATGTTGGAATGGGACCCCAAGACCTCCTTTTATATGAAAAAAGGATAGTTATTCGGTTTGGGGATGGGCTACAACAGGTGAATTTGTTGGGAAACCCTCAATAGCCCATAAACTCTGTCAAATTCCTTGCAAATTTTGGAGGTAAACATGGGTTTTTTAGTATGCAACTAGTGTATGTACGAGGGTTTTCTAGCATGCAACAAGCGTACGTACATTAGTGCAACAGGGCGTGTACATACTCCAAAAAATGGTTTTTTAAATAGAGTTTCTAAATAGTGTTTTGACAAATTATCCAAGTAGAAAGGCCAATGCCATGTATGCATATGTAGATCATTTTAGGGATTTAACAGTCGTCATCGGTTGTATCCGTCGGTTCTCGGGGAAATTCTTTCTTGTACACGGTTCATCGACTATTCTTCCATCACGAGTTTGCATACATGTACCTTTACTCGCCTGCATCACCACCATCACCATCCTCATATTGGGTCTTTTTCATACCCGTAGTCATGATCTTGATGTTCCTGCATCTATAAAACACACCTAAATAATACTATTGCAACATATTTTTAAAAGAATTTTCATATCTTCAAAAATCATAGCAACTACAACACATAATTTTCACTAAAAAATCGAAAATTCTTAAAAATGATATGCAAGTATATAATGCAATTCTATTTAACTCATTTACAATTCAAATGAGCCAAGAGTGAAAATACCTAAGTGATTGAAATATGATTTGAAATTATTTTGACTTTTACGATGACATGCTAATGAAAGAAAAAAAATCTTTC
>JZKD02S1594244.1:736372-766126 GCA_000966675.3 Picea glauca
TAACTACAAATGCATACTAATGCATACTAAAGAAACACACTTTTACCTAACGACATATTAGACCAAGTAGATCTTAACTAACTCCTAAGTGTCTAAATATCCTAACAACCCTAACAGGTTATGTGGCATTGCAACCTTCATCTTGGTTGATTTATGTTGAATTTCTACATTCCTGAATGCTTTTTTCAATGCAATGTTGATCTATGTTGAATTTATATCAATGACTTCCTTCTCCATTGATCCAAACATATTTGACATCCCCATCGTTGTTCTAGCCATATTTTTGTGGAAATATCTTATAATGGCTTTTATTTTCGAATAAATAATTAAGAAACATTGGTAATAACAAATTTTAGCTAAAATAGTTATAGAAAAGATGATTAGATTTTAAATGTTCATACCTGTGGTACTTTCACTGTTGCTACATACCTCGCAAATATACACCACATCCAATAAAACTTCAAGTAGTATTTTTGGCCTATCTTAAACTCCAAAGGATTCTACATCTTTCCCTTTTTCCCAAACCCTAAAGGATTCTACATAGGCTAATAAGAAGGCTATGTCAACTTGCATGCAAATGGTGTAGACAAAATATTTTATAATCAAACACAATGACATAGGATAAAGGATTTCAGAATCAAACAATCACAATACCACCAACATAAAACAAATATAATGGCACGTGATAAAATATATCATAATCAAATGTAACATTACCATGGTGATAACCACTATGAATATACTTATATGTCAACCTGCACGCCAAAGAAATGGTGGGAAATTATCAATGGAACCATGGGACATGGATATGACTATTTGTATATGTCAACATGCATGCCAAATGAATCTATATATCTTGAATTCACACTAAAGGACTCTAGAAAAAATAACCATAACCTTCTCAGAGGATTAGTCAAATATGTGTATTAAGCATTAATGCTCATCCAAGGATGGGGACAAGAATGAAACAAAATGCAGGGATTGTTTCTACAGTGGGTTTGAATGCTCCATGTTTTATCCTTAAATAAATGAGGAACTTGTATCCACTTGTTTCACCAACACATAGGTTGTTACGGGTTTGAATGCTCCATGTTTTAATCTTAAATAAATGAGGAACTTGTATCCACTTGTTTTTCCAACACATATATGTGTGAAAATATTTTCTAAGATTTTTTATTAAGATTCTTTGAATTTCTATAAGGCCTACAATATGTTTGTCAGTGGCCCACTACTATCTAGTGTAATTTGCATCCAATAGTAAGTTCACAATGAAATGAAAATCAATAATAAACAATGGTGTGCATACACTTTGTTCAAGCTCCATATATAGAAAGTTTGAATGTAAACTTGATTCAATTGCCAACAATGTCCAATCCTGATGACTTGAAAGTCTCATATATTTCAAGGTTCCATCTACATAAATTATGAATGTAAACTTTGTTCAATTGTCACCAATGTTCGATCATGATGACTTCAAAGTCTCATAGATTGCAATTGGATTTATACAACTTCTCTATCTATCCTTCTTTATGCTCCTAGATTTATTATTATTTCAATTACCATGAAACAACCAAGCCTACTCATTAAAATCAAGCCATATTTGCACTTGGGGTACCCTATACATGTCTATGAACTCTAGGCTATGTCTATCCATTGTGCCACAAAGACATATTCAAACCCTAAAGTGAGAATTGTCACCCATATTCAATGGCATCGTAGCTGAAAAACAAGTTAGGTTGAATAAGATCCTACTCTAAGTTGGGTGTTCAATTGCCAACACCACTCTAGCAATCAAAGGATACAATGCTCAAAGAATATACCATTGTGGTCTAGAACATTTATTTCAGTAGCCAACACTAAACATGAGACAAACTAGATTACTGGAGTTTCTTAGTGAATATGATTTTGAAATTAAACATATTAAGGGAAAATAAAATTAGGTGGTCAATGAACTCAGCAGAAGATCCCATGAAGTGCATGTTTCAACCATTATCATGTACACGATAGATTTGAAGGATAAATTTCTTGAAGAAGCAAATTGAGATCCAATTTATTTGCAAATGAAGGAAAACTTACAGCAAGAAAATTCACAGCAAAAATTTAAAATTTATGAATTAAAATAGGATGGAATACTCTTGTATAGGGGAAAGGTGTATGTATCAAATTCTATGAAGCTGAAAAACATCATGCTGAGATAAATTTTCAATGTGCCATATGCTAGGCACCTTCTATATCATAAATGCATTACAGTTGCGAGCAGCCAATGTTTTTGGTTGGGGATGAAGAAAGAAGTGTCTAACTACATATCCAATTGTCTATAGTGCCAAAAGGTAAATACATAAAACAAACATCCAACAGGGTTGTTGCATCCATTGCCCAATCCAGAATGGAAGTCGGAAGTGGTCACAATACATTTTATTACTAATCTTCCTAGGATAGTGAAGCAACATGATTCCATCATGATGGTAGTTGAAATATTGACTAAGGCAACAAATTTTATTCCTGCAAAGACAACACATAAGGTAACAAACATTGCAGAGATATACATGAAGGAAGTTTCTAGGCTACATGGAGTATCTAAGGCAATATTTTTAGACAAATATTCCTAGTTTACATCCAAATTTTGGCAAGGTTTGTTCAAAGGCTTTGGAACAAATTTGAATCTTAGCACAACATATCACTAAGATCCCAATAGGAAAACAAAAATGACCAATAGGATAATTGAAGAAATGATTAGGATGTATGTGTTGGATCATCCATCAAACTGGGAAGACTACATCCACTAAGTGGAGTTTTACTATAATAATGGGTATCTTGCCTCATTAAAAATGAGTCCTTTTGAAGCTTTGTATGGAAGAAAGTGTAACAACCTAGTGAGTTGGTGTTACACACCAAAATGTCACACTTAGGTGTCGCATCTATTACACACCTTAAGTGGCATAAAGTGTTGTATGCACCTTACTAATTGCCGCATCCACTTTATAAAGTGTCATATGCACCTTACTAAGTTTCGCATGCACTTTATTGAGTGTCGCAACCCTGACACCATGAAAGAACATTTGTTACAATCCTTAGTCAAAGTGGAGGAGAAATTTATCATATTAATGTCAAAATACTATGTGTACATGTATTATTCATTTTTATTGAAAAAACAAAATTAATTTAGTGTGAGGATCCACCTTGCATTTAGTTTCATAATATCAAGGAGAAGTTGAGAATCTCATGGATGGTTGAGAGGATTTTTGAAACCAATATCCTAATTTGATGGATCTTGAGAGATATTTCCTCCCTAAAATCCTTGAGAGATATTTTCTCCCTAAAAATCTTCGAGATCCCAATTTTGTGGATCTAGTGAGTGGTCTTCTCCATGGTGGTTAAGCCTCCAAATCCTATATAATGAGGGAATTCCAAGGTGAATGGGGAGATGCGAAAGTGTGTATATGATACTTATGATCTGAAGAGAAACATATTTAGAGTGCATTCAAGGACTGGATTGGAAGCTTGGATGAATTCTAGCGCAACAAGGTTGTAAGTTCCCATTTTTTCATTAATATAACTTGGCCTATTTCCTTCATATTGTTGTTTCCTCATGTATGTATATATAGATAGATTTGTTCTTGTCCAATGATATATTGTATAAGAAAGAAGTTTGACTTACTCCTTTTTTGACATTTTTCCTTTCTATTCTTCATTTTTTTTTGTTGTTTTCCAAGACATGATCAAGATGAAGAGAGGCTGCAAGGAACAACATAGTACCTTCTACTAATGGTTACCCACCTCACCATTTGTTGTGAAATTGTTAAACATAGTTTCTTTTCCTAGGATTCTACATAGGTGACTTCAAGGTGGGGGTTCCTTCTTCATAAGGTTCCTTATGGTACCTGAGGAAGATGTCGCATCACACTTTCATTACCCCTGGAGGGTGGCCCCATGAAGTTAGGGTTACTTACACTAAGAATAGATCTTATGTGGAGGTCGAGGTAAATGCTTCTGATATCTTCATTGATGACCTCATCTCCCATCTCTGGAAGATCCCTACTTCTTTTGTCTTTTTATTCTTATCTTAAAGGACTTTGGTAGTGTGTGCTCTTTGATTTAGTGGAATCTACGTTGAGTTTGTTTCTATGGAATTAGTTCCTGGAACTCCCAACGAAGGGACCCCTTTTCCCAGGGAACCTTTTATTTTTCCTTCTTTTGGAAACATTGGTCCTCCTCAAATTTCCATATTGATTCTTCCTGAATTCACTATCGGGTTACCAATATGGTTGTTTTCCACTCCGGTGATCCCAAATTCTCCTAGTGCTTCGTATGAAATCCCTCCACCCGAAGAACATCGATATTACGTTGAGCCTTTTTTTGATTCACCCATTGGGTATTCTTCCCTTTCTTCCTCCTTTCCTGGTGGAAGTATTCGTGTTAGTAACTAGGAGGATAAGAAGAAGAATAAAAGGAAGACTAAGAATAAGAGAAATAAGTAAGGGGGAAATCCACTAGATATTGTTTATCATGTTGGGAATGTTGATGATATTTACAAGCCTACCAGGACAACTTGCAAACCCAAATTCCCTTGCAAGATTTGTAAGGGTGACCACATTATTAAGGATTTCCTTGGTCTTACCAAGATCTTAGAAGTGTTTTCTATGATTTCCCAACAACCCATGTCACCCGCTGCTTGTAGTCATGCTAGTGACAACCCATCAACTAGTGATTGTAAGGTTGGAAGTAAGAAAGGTAGATCCAAATTTGCTTGTAGGTCATGTGAAGGAATTAATCAAACTCACCTTTTAACTCATATGGATGAGGCTTCACATTTGTAGGAAAATATTGTTGATGTCCAACAAAAACTTCCAATAGCTTAGCGTAAATTCTCTCCCAACCTTCCATTGGTTGATAAACTGGTCTATATGGTTCCATCATTGGTCAATCCAGTTGATCAAGTGATCAATCCAATTCCATGATCGATCCATCTGATAGATCACATTATTGATCCGGTTCCATCATCGGTTGATCCCTCTCTTCCCTTGAAGAGTGAAGTAGATACCACTAAGGTATTTCTTGTTACTACAAATTATTTCGCACGAGGGGGAATTTCACCCATTCCAGTGAATTCCCCTCCAAGTAATGAGGTAATTTACTTTGATTGGAATAGACTAACAACACCTCGTCTTCCTTCCTACATGTCCTTTCAAATAATTCTGGAAGTTTTCAATATAAACATATGTCACTCTATTGTAGATGAAGGTGTTTTTTCTAACATTTTGTCCTCGAACACTTGGAAATATCTTGGTTCCCCTCAATTTGTGTCAGTGACTAAGAATCTATTGACTTTTAATATAATATCCATTTAATCTTTAGGGATCCTTCCTTGGTTACTGGTTACCTTAGGAGGGAAAATTGTCTATATTGATGTGATGGTAGTACAAGGCCTGCTGGATTTTAATTTTCTCCTCGTGCAAGACTATGTTTATGTTATTAAAGTGTAACGTGCCCACCCCTAAGTGTCCTTTTAAGGGATGAAATTTTATAATTTTCTCTTTTCTCAACTAATACCAAATGTTTTCTTCCCCAATTACATCATCTTCTTCTCATTGAGAGATTTCCAACGATGACAATTTATCTCAAAACTGAGCTCTAGATTGAAATGTATTCCCTTCCCAAGGTTCTTTGTTCTTCAACCTCTATACTGCTGACACATGGAGTGCATGTGACACCTCAACACAATTTCCATATGGCATGATGACTACATTGCATCTACATGGTGCCTGTAAATTCTTCCACGAGGAGGTTTCGCTCCATGCATGACCATCATTGCTATCACTCAGAATATTTTCCAGTGGTCTTATCACACACCTCCGACAGATACGGTATAGAAGGATATTCCATTTCCATGTTGTTCATTCAAATCTATAATGACTTGAGAATTTTAATTGCTTTGAAATCAAGCTATCGAGGTATATACCCATATACCCCTCTCCTTGATTGATGGTCATAGATGTAAGTCACAATATCCCAATAGACGGTTGTAGAAGTAAGTTGCAATTTCCCAATAGACAGTTGAGATTGATTTAGGCCTAATAATATCCTACTTGGTTGACCCCACTGGTCTCATCCACTGATGTGTAATGGCACATGAGGCTCCAAATTCACTCAGGTTTCCCCACTGGTGTTCCACATAAGCCATGACGTTATGACTACATTATTTTGATGTAGACATGACTCACAATAGATCAATGGCTAGCATGTTTCCTTTCCACTCACTGACCTACGATTGAGATCTTCCCTGATCTATATGGATGTCGATGGCCTCCCACCTATTCCAACTTGCTCATTTTGGTAGTTTTCCAGTTCGACAGTTTTTTCCTAGTTTTTGAGTCCCTGACTTCTGGGGCCATTTTGAGGCCCTAAACAACGTTTTTAGGGCTCACCACAGTGAACATGGGTAAGGATTTCCATAGGAAACATGTGTCTTCCTCGGATAGACCTTTCCAACTAGATATCGTGCGCCTAAAACGAAGATCGCATGCAAAAGTTACGCCCCCAGGAATTTGATGTACTAACATACCCAAATGGGGCCCACATGACTTTTGGTGCTTCATCTCCTAGGGTTAGGTCTTTGGATGTCTAGAGTTTTTAACATTCCTGTTGATTTTAAAAATTCCTTCAGAGCCTCATTTGAATGATCTTCTTGCGAATGAGCGCATCTATCACATCTCTTCTCAGAGATTAGCTGCCACCATTATAGCAAGCTTGTTTTCCGCTGCATTTTGCACTTTAAACTTATTTCCTTATTGAATAGAAACCATTTTTATTGTATCTATTTTATTATGTGTTAAGCATATTTTGATAATAATATGTATTCATTTCGTTCTACTCATAAAATTTGGATCTGTGGTTTCAGAGAGGTCTACCCCTTGTCATTCTTAATGCATGTTTGCAATGAGGTCAAGGTACAAAGAATTGGTTCTCGAGCTTGTTTCTTTTGAGGAAAAAATCTCTTGCATGCCCAAGCGACCTCTCATGGTGGGAGAAAAGAAATATGAGGGGATAGGAGATCCCTTCAAAAAATTTCTCTAGGAATCCCTCACGCAACAGAGGAATGAGATGTTGAATAGTTTTGTGCAAATCCTTCGACAACTACCAACAGGTGACACATCTTCCTCAAACGGAGGCGTCGCCCCCTTCAAGGTACAAATAAACTTCTATATTCATATATTTGAAGGTCATATAGATGCAGATGTTGTAGACAAATGGTTGAAACTTCTAGAAGGGTATTTCTTTGTCCATAACTTCTTGAATAGAGAAAAAAATACTTTTGTGCTCCTCAAATATGTTCCCCGTGTCATATATTGGTGGGAAAAGTTCTGTGAGAAGAAGGAAACATAGGAACCATCATTATTTATAGTCGTGGTCACCTGGGATTCCTTCAGGGATGATATTAAGCAACAATACTACCCTTTTGGAAGTTATGATGACCTGTATACAAAATGGGCCACAATGCGGCAAGAAAGAAACCAAGCAGTGCCCAAGTTCACAAATATCTTCCATACCTTGTAGACCAAGTTGGGTATCAAATATGTTTAGCGAAATGTGGTACTTAAGTATCGTGACAATTTTCATAGATACATCTAAGACAAAACAGAGTTTCTAGGCATCTCATCCTTGGGTGCAGCCTACCAATATGTCGTCAAAATCAAGCAGAAGCTCAAACAAAAGACAAGGGAATTTGGGCCTGGGAACCCTGCACAGAAAAATCCAGTAAAGGGCGACCCCAACTCGCAAAACAAAGGATAGATCAAAGTTGAACTGCCTCAGGACAACCATTCCAATCCGCAAGCAAAGAAGGACACCAGAAAGACAGAGAAATATATTGGGAAGTGGTATGAATTCCATAAGATCCCTTGGCATAACACTACTTATTATCACTCAAAGCAGTCATTGGTGGCTGAGGTGAAAGCCTCTAAATCATATGCGGTTACAAATATAATTCAAAACCAGAAATGGAGAGGAAAATCATCGATGTAGAACCTAGTGCTACAGTTTCTACCACCAGGCTCCATCTTGATGAACTAGATGAGCCAGAGGAAGGAGAACACATTTTTCATTCAAATATGTGAAAGAAGGGTACCCCACTGCACTTCATCATTGATAGAGGTATCTATAAGAACCACATCTCAGCAGAGGTTGTCAAGCGACTCGGCATGCTGACAACACTGCACTTGCATCCCTACACCATCAGAATGCTCTGCCAAGGAAGTGACATGTGTGTCAGCCAACAATGTCGTATGTCATATGGCATCAAGCCCTTCAAAGATGAGGCATTGTGTGATGTTTCCCCTCCCGAAGTTTGTTATGTTGTTTTGGGCCAACCATATTTATGGAAACTCCATGTTGTATATGAATCTAGGCCTCCCAGTGTTATAATTACTTTGAACAATAGATTGTAAAGGATACTTGAGGCAGTCCCACTTAGTTTTATTTCCTTGATCCCTGCCAAGAAATGCAGGAAGGTCATCTCTCAGACAGGGAAGTTTGTATTCTTTGTGATTCACTCTCAGAATGAGCAAATTATCACAACCACATTGAGGATCTTCGTGGTAGACCCCTCCACATAGTAAAAGCAAGTGGATAAGGTCATGGAAGCATGCTCAGATATATTATCCTCACCTACTAAGAGACCTCTACATTGTCAGGTCAAGCACCCAATCGATCTAACCCCCGATACACCACTTCCAAATGGGTCAGTTTACTTCTACTCTCTGTTAGAAAAAGAGGATATAAAGCAGTAGATCCAAGAAATTCTCCACAAGGGGAACATCTGTCTCATCTCATCACGTTTTGGGAGCCCAATAGTGCTGGTACATAAGAAATATGGAACCTGGTGACTCTAAATTGATTACTGGGCCTTGAATAAAATCACAGTAAAAAACTGGTACAAAATTCCCCGAATCGAAAAAATCCTTGATCATCTCATGGGGGACAAATACTTCAGCAAAATTGATTTGAAGTCTGGCTACCACCAAGTCTCGGTAGAACAGACAGATGTATGGAAGACCACCTTCAAGTCAAAGGAAGGTATTTTGGAATTATTGGTGATGCCCTTTAGTTTGAGAAATGCTCCAACCACTTTCATGAGGATGATGGAGGATATCCTCTAACCATTCACCAATACTTTTGTAGTGGTGTATCTGGAGGAAATTCTCATTTACAACAAGACTTGGGAAGAACACTTGCAGCATATTCAACAAGTTCTAGACACCCTGTGGAAACACAAGTTATACGCCAACTTGGAAAAATGCTCCTTTGAAATGGACATGGTGCATTAATTGGGATACATCATTGATCAACATGGTGTACATATGGACCCAACCAAGATCCAAGTCATCCGTGACTAGCCAGCCCCAACCACACTCACCTAGCTTCAGAGCATCTTGGGCCTTGCTAATTTCTACAATAGGTTCATGTTGGGTTTCTCACATATTGCATGGGCCCTCACCCAAGTAACTAGAGGTGGTGGTAAGGAGAAATTTGTGTGGGGCCACTCCCAACAACAAGTGTTTGATGATTTGAAGCAGGGCTTGTGCTCAGCCCCAATACTTTCACTACCATACCTACAAAAACCCTTTGATATTGAGACAAATGCTTCATACTATGTTGTTGGTGTCATTCTCACTCAACATGGCCACCCTGTAGCCTATCATAGTGAGAAACTATCAGATGTTGTCCGTAAGTACCCTACTTATGAAAAATAAATGTACTCCATTGTGAAAGCTTGTTTCCAATGGAGACATTACATTATTAGGAAGGAGACACTCATCCACAATGATCATAACCCACTGCAGTTCATGTAGACACAAGGAAAATTGCTAAATGGCCTCCATCAAAAGTGTTCCACATACTTGCAACAATTCCACCTCAACATCAAGTATAAAACATGAAGCACAAATCACATCGTTGATTGCCTCAGCAGACCACGAGTCATGACACTCACCACAGTGCTAGACTCTTGAAGCCATGAGACCTCTAGATGGCCCAACTCTATGAGACAGACCCAGACTTCACCACCACCTACCAAATGTTGGGCGCAAATGAATTTGTCGCTAATTTCCATATTAAGGATGGGATGATGTGTCGTCTATGCCATATCTATGTTCCATCAAGCGAGATATTGAAACTAATCTGGGAATCCCACTACATTTGGGTGGAAGGACACTTCGGCGTCAAAAATACAATGGAAATGTTGCAGAAACATTTCTACTGGACGAAACTTCGAGAGGAGGTCAGCAAGTATATCAGGTCCTACATTGCCTGCACTATTTCCAAACTAACCACTAAGAAACAGGGCATGTACACCCATCTTCCTACTCCTGATAGGCCATGGGAATCCATCTCCATGGAATACATGTCGGGCCTCCCATCCACCAAGTGGGAAAATGACTATTTTTTTGTGGTTTTTGATCGCTTTTCTAAGATGGCGATTATGGCCTCCTGCAAGAAGAGCATCACAACAAAGGCCACTTCCAATCTCTTCCTTGAACGAGTCTGGGTACATTTTGGAATCCCAGAAAACATTGTCTGATATCGGGACAATCGATTTCTCATCACATTCTGGTCGAGCCTCTAGTCACTGCTGGACACCAAGCTCAACAAATCCACATCCTTCCACCCCCATACAAATGGCCAAACCAAGGTCGTAAATCGAATGATCATGCATATTCTAGGCATGTATAGTTCCAATCACCCTTGCACATGGGCTGATAATTTCTCTATGTCTAGCATAGCTACAACCGAGCCTAGTGTAGATCAACTTTCCATATCCCCTTTTAGGTGGGGTTGGGATTCCAACCATTGGGTCCCATAGATGTTGCACTACCCCTTGCGGTCACCTCAAATGACTCATCTCCTACTCCAACTGAAAATGAAAAAGCCACCCGGTTCATTGAGAAGATCCAACACATCCATCAACGGGTTCAGAATATCCTACATAAGTCCAATGACACGTACAGGAAGCTCCATGATCAACATCGGGTGCCACATAAGTTTTAGGTGGGTGGAAAAGTTTGATTTCATTTGCAGAAAGAACACCTTACAATACCCCATCATAATATTTTCCCACTCCTTTATGGGTCATACTCCACCACCAAGGCCATGGGTGATAATGCTTTTGAGCTCAACATTCCTCCTTTCCTTGACCTACACCCATTGTTCAACGTGGATCTCCTTTGACCTTATTTCCAACCATTATTGGACACCTCAGATATAGAAGAACATTTTACACCAAAAGAGCTCAAACTCAATTGCATACAATAGGAATCCAGTGATCAGACTATGGACAAACATGTCAAGGGCACTCAAGGCAGGGAAACTCTAGCTCCAAGGAAAGTGGCTCACCTAGGGCCAAGTTCAACAGAATTTTCCTCATCTAATGGGGAAAATAAATGAAATGGAGACCATTTCTTCCTAAGGGGGGAGGATTTATCCAGATGGATTTCGGTGGCCTCCCACATATTCCAACTGGCTCATTTTGGCAGTTTACCAGTTTGAATTTGTTTTCCTAGTTTTTGGGTCCCTGACTTTGGGGGTCGTTTTGAGGCCCTAAGCAACGTTTTTAGGGCTTTCTATAGTCAACATGTGTAGATATCTCCATAGGAAACATGGGTAGTCATCATATATACCTTTCCAATGGGCTACCGTGCATCTAAAACGTAGATCATATGCAAAATTTATGACCCTAGGAAGTTGATGTACTAACTTACCCAAACGAGGCCCACATGACTTTTGGCGCTTCATCTCCTAGGGTTAGGTTTTGGGATGTCTAGGGTTTTTTACATTCCTGTTGATTGTAAAAATTCCTTTAGAGCCTCATTTTAATGATCTTATTGCGAGTGACCACATCTCTCACATCTCTTCTTAGAGATAATCTGCCACCATTCTACCAAGCTTGTTTTCTGTTTCATTTTATAGTTTCAACTTATTTCCTTATTGAATAGAAACTAGTTTTACTCTATATATGTTATTCTTTGCTAAGCATATTTTGATAATAATATATATTCATTTCGTTCTGCTCATAAAATTCAGATCATTCCCTCTATCGGATTCACACTTCTAAGTCATCGAAGGATTACTTTGAATCCTTTGAATTCGTAACCTGATAACGGTCAACATTGGCCCATCTCGACTCATGCTCAATCCAGTCACCTAATCAACTAATAACATGTGTCTTCGCACTTACACTCCTCATCATCTCTCAACCTTATGACTTACTAGTGGGACCTGTAATGATCAATGACTAGGGAATTCATCCCTCCCACTTCCAGACCTATGACTCACATGGGAACGGATTTAGATTCATTCTTTCTGAGTCATTCTCACAACACATGAGACTTCCTTCTAAAGGCCTCACTCCAACAAGTTTGTTTTGGAGTTTCCCATTGAGAGTCTTTTCCACGACGTCTGAGGGATCTCTTCAATATGGCGATTCTGAAGGCCCACCAATCTAGCGACTATGACCTTCCACCAATCAATGGTCAGAATCTCTTCAGATCAACAATTTTGGTTCTTCCCTGACCAACATAAGGTTTACTGAATCATAACTGTCACCTCTAAGGACTTAGCCATTTTTTCGAGTCTTGCAAGACTTCAGATTTTTACTTTCAAGTACTCAAGATGACTCTGTGACCATTACAAACTGTCAAAATTAATACTAAGGCCTTGCATAATTTGCAGTCTCTCAACACAGGGAACATATAGAGTATTTGAGCATGTAGTAGTTCATATTTATTCATTTTTACAATTTAACCAAGCATTAGTATACATCACAACATAGCTCATCTTATAGAATTAAAAATCACATTTTAAGTACACAAATAGTCTCTTAGATTTAAACATTCATACATACTAACATACAATTTTTCTATTCATCAGAATTCACATAAATCAATCATAGTCAGTTTGAGTACAGATGAACACTTATCTTATAAGGAAATAATTGAATCCAATTGATTGAGAGAGGACACCTTTCCTCCCATCCTTAGGCCTTGTTGTAGAATCACTTCGTACAACACACCACCCCTGTTCCAAGCCATGATACCACCAAGGAAATTGACTCGACAGGGTTCAAATTCTATGATAATCCAAGAAGGTTACTCTCCTTCTCCTTCTAACACATCAGAAGTCACCACCTCCCAGTGATCTTTGGGTATCTACAAGTTTATCAAGTGGTTTCTCAACTAGATTTCCTCTGCAAAATGGATTCCCTTCACTTATTTATAATACCTTGGTGACCTCCCCTTAATAGTGCCATTTTTTTTCCAGTAAACACCAAGCTTTAGCCCACTTTTTCTCTCGTTCGGGAATCTGGGTCATCTTTGTTCAGGGTGATCATCAACAA
Source organism: Picea glauca (assembly GCA_000966675.3). Classification (NCBI taxonomy): domain Eukaryota; kingdom Viridiplantae; phylum Streptophyta; class Pinopsida; order Pinales; family Pinaceae; genus Picea; species Picea glauca. Next base: position 749,760 of record JZKD02S1594244.1, read on the forward strand.
CTTGGAAAATCTTCCTGTTTTATTCCATAAAGTTATCCATTTATTTTGCAATCAACACTTCCACGCTGCGATGCTTTGCGGCTTGTCTTTGAGCCTTATTTTTCTTCTTTGTCTATATTTTCTTCTTCATTCCCACGAGGTCATCTTGATTTTTAGCGTCTCTCTCTTTTTATTACTCTTCTCTGTGCATCTATTTTTTTCCATATGCTCTCATCCTGCGCACATTGTGTTTTTCCTTCCCCGGTCTTCTTCTCCATTCCCTCGGTATCTCTGCAGCATCCTGTAGATGTAACCTGCAATCCACCCTTCATAATCTGAAGGGGCGTTTTCTCGTACATTCCCTAATAGTTATTCAATTGGCCATTATTTTTCTGTATGGGCCAACTTCCGCCGTCATTACTACTGAACCACCTCTATGATTTATGATTTAATGATCACGTGGTGTTCTCCATCAGTATGGTGTGTTGGTGGGTGAAGTCATCATGTTTGTAAGTATAGATTAGCCTATTATGAAAGCTTCCTATTTTATTCATTGATGCATCTCATCTCCAGGGATAATTTTAAGGATGGAAATTTATTTTGAAATGCAGAAACCTTGGTGAATCTTATTGGTCCTTTATATGTCAACTATAGATGTTTGGCAATATTTTTGCTAAAATATTCAAATTTATAAGGATTTTATATAGTTTTTATAAAATTTTGGCGATTTTTAGGGTAAAATAATTTTGTCCTATAGAATTTGGGCAAATAATTTAAAAAATAGAAAATATTTTTTTGAGAAAAAACATGGAAAACTAGCCCATGGGCGAAATTTAGCCCCTAAAGTTTTCCCTGCTCATCTCCATTTCACTAAACCTTCCCATCAATTCTCTACCTCATCAATTTCATCTAGTGTATCATGGCTAGCAGTTATCAATTTCGTTCCCTCTGAGTCAACAATTTGGTGTTTATATTAAATAAAAACACAAATACATACCTCATAGAGACTCATACTATTAACATGAATTTTGTGCATAATTATACTCTTGGTAGAAATGAGGGTGTTACATTCCCCCTCCCCCAAAAGAAACATCATTCAATTGATGTTTAAAACACGATGATTTTACAATTATATGGTAAACAAAAATGGGTATGCCAATCTCATGGACTCTTCCAACTTCCATGTAGCTTCAACGGCTCCAAAGTGATTCCATTGCACCTTGACCTCTATGATGGCTCAGTTTCAGAGCATTTTTTCTTTGTTGTCTACTATGTGCTGGGGATCTGGCTTGAATTCTCCCTTTGGTTCCACCTATATTATAGTCCAATCAATAATGTTATTAGGATCATGTACATATTTCTTTAACAAAGACACAAGGAATACATTATGTGTTCAAATAGTAGGTGTTAAAGTAAGTTTGCATGCTATTGGTCTTATTCTCTATAGGATTTCAAATGGTCCACAATATCGGGGAGCCAACTTAGCACACATCCCCATTTTGAAGGAACTTCTCTTGGGTTTCACCTGGAGATACACATGGTCTCCTATTTTGAACTCTCTGGGGGTTCTCTTACTATCAACATGGATTTTCTCTCTATCCTGGGAATTTTTCAGATTCTTCCTTATCTAAACCATGGCTTGCTCCATTTCCTTTAGTAATTCAGGTCCAAGTGTAACTTTGTCCACTGGATTATCACAACTAATAGTAAATCTTCACTTCCTTCCATATAGAGCCTCGAATGGGCTCATTTTCAATTATTCTTGATCACTATTATTGTACACAAATTATACCAAAGGCATATACTCTTCCCACTGCTTGTGTTTATGCATGACATGCATTTGTAGAATATCCTCTAACACTTTGTTCACCCTTTCGGTCTGACCATCAATTTGAGGATGGTAGGTCATGTTAAACTCCAACTGTGTCTCTAAAACTAGAAATAAGCTTTTCCATAAATTTTAGGTGAACTTAGTATCTATGTCTGAAATTATGGTTTTAGGAAAAATTTGCAACTTGAATATATCTTTCATGAAAACATTGGCAATGTCTATAGATTTAAAATCATAATTTATGGGAATAAAATGGTATTCCTTGCTCAACTTATCTAGTACATCCATGATTTCATCATGTTGTTTGACTATCCTTGGAGAAACTATGATAAAATGTATGGAAATCACTTTCCATTTCCATTCTAGTATATGTATGGGTTTCAATAGTTCCACAAGGTGTCGATGTTTGAGTTTCACCTATTGGAAATATAAACGTTTTGAGATATAACAATAAATGTCTTACTTCATCCTGAACTAATAATATAGTTTCCTAACCATTTTCACCATTTTTTGGTAACCAGGATGACCGAAATATGGCATCCTATTGTACATCAACAAATTATTAGTCCTCAACTAATATCCTTCATACTTCTTTTCATTAAGTTCTTGTTACAACTTTTCCTTCACTAGATTGAAGAGCTTGTATCCTAATAAGAGGGTATTAATCTTTTTTTGAACATTGGACTCTCCTACACTTGCTTCTGCTAAATTTATTTTTTGAATGCTTCGGCTGAGCATGCTATCTACTTTGTTATCTTTTCCTTTTATATGCTTGATTTCAAAGTCAAAATCACTGATCAATGCCATCCACCTAGCCTATCTAGCATTCAACCTTGGCTAGTTGAAAAAATACTTCAGACTACAATGGTCAGTTATGAGGATAAGTATCCTTTTGATAAGGTAATGTCTCCACATCTTCAACGCATGTACAATTGCAGAAAGATCTAGGTCATCGGTAGAATAATTTTTCTCATGTTTGTTTAGCTTCTGTGATTCCTAACAAACCACTTGTCATTATTGCATGAGAACTCCATCGAGTCCTTCCTTGCAAGCATCTGTGCAAACCAAAAATTCATTTTCTGGGTCCGCAATCCTTGAAACATGGGTGTTGGTAAAAAATTGTTTCAATTGCTAAAAACTATCTTTACACTCTTGTGACCACATGGATCTCCTTCCCTTTCTTTGCAATGAGGTAATAGGATTTATGATCTTAGAGAATCCTTTGATAAATCACCTATAATATCCAACAAATCCCATGAAGGATCTCACTTCTGTCATGTTTCCAGGGGAAGGCCAATCCATGATTTATTTAATCTTTGCATGGTTTATTGTGACTCCTTCGGTTGATATTACATGTCCTAGATATTGGATTTAATTTTTAAAGAAATCACACTTGCTAAATTTCGCATGTAATCGGTGCTCTCTTAACACCTATAAAACCATCCTGAGATGTTCTTCATGCTCCTCTCTATTCTTGGAATACAACAAAATTTCATTGTTATAACCCTAAATTGCCCCATACATGCATACCAAGCCATCTTAGGTCATCTCACTTACTATTTTTTCCAATCCATCACTGAGCATCTCTTCTTAAAAACCATATTTTTGAAGATGTACGCGTATTCCCAAAAAATTGTAAAAATTAAAAAAGTTGCAAGGAATTCGTTGAGATTATGGGCTATTGGGTAGTTTCCCAACTTTCCCACCGCCTATAGCCCATCACCCAACCGAATAACCATCCTTTTGTCATATAAAAGGAGGTTTTTGGGTCTCATTCCAAAGCCAAGCATAAGAACAGTGAAACTCTTCCCATTTCACTTTCACCCCTTGCCCCAAGATTTGCAGCCACATTGTGAATTTTGATCCATAGTTCCCTATTCTTGCCTTTTTCCTCCATTGCAAGACTAATACATTCCCTAGAGAGATATGAAGAGGAGAAAGATATGTGGAAGAATAGTTGGAGCTTGGTGAAGAGGAGACCAGACCAGGTTCGAGGAGCAGTCATCGATCTCATTGTAAGTAACTTTGTGAGATTAATAAAAAGGAATACTTTTTCCGTCCCGAATATGATGTGTTCAATATCTATGTATGATTTATGTCTAATTATGATATATAACCCACTAATTCATATATAAGATGCATGTTCATAGTTCTTGGTTTTTTTTTTTATGAATGCAGGTCAACCTTGGGAGGAGACTTGTAGTCTAGGAACAACTGAACGCAAAAGGATCGACACTGGATGCAGACTTTAAGGTAGAGTTACCAGATATTTTTACTTCATGTTTTAATGTGGGGTGTATTTGGAGTAGTTGTTAAAAAGTAGGAGACTTTATACAGTTAACTTTGCCTACATGTTGAACCCTAGTGTAGTCCATAGGGGGGTTTTCCTACTATAGCAGAATTGGCGACCATACTAGGGAAGCCTGTAGGGTTTTTAGGGAATATTGTTTTGGGTGTTTTAATTGGTTTTGATTACCTTTTTGAGTTTTTTTGTAAGTTTCTGAGTCTTTAAGGGATTCTGGTCTGCCATACCAGTACTCCTCGCCTTGTCAACATGACTATTGGTTTTCTTTTTAAGAATTTACGGAGGTGTATGTGACCTGCAGTGGGTCTGCACGTGTACATACACGCCCTACCTTTAGACAACCCGCGTACATATGTAGGTTGCTTAAGAGTCATTTGTGTGCATGTGTCAAGAAAATATTTATAAAAGAAGAGGTAGTCAACCTCTTCCCTGATTGAAGTCATACTTCTCAGGGGTTTCTTGATCTAGTACTGGTCTCTATTTTTATAGTCTGTAGCCTGGTTTTGACGTCAGTTTAGCTTATCTTTATCAAGATTTCTTGTGTTTTATTAGTAAGGGTTTGAGACAAGTTTGTGAGTCTTTTCTAATCAATCTATTTAGTATTATCAGTGACTCCCTGTGGTTTGCAGTAGAACTGAAGTAAGTTTTTGGTCTTATCTTTTCTTCACTTTTTCCCTTTTACTTTCTTTAGAAGAAAAGAAAAAGCAGTTATTTCAGGTTTCTTATTTTGAAGCATAAAAAAAATATTTTATTTCTTTGTTTGGTTAAGTGGTTAGGTTAGTTGTTTTTCCTTATCACAAGAAAGAGGTCTTTATTAAGTTCTTTACTGAATGCTTAGAACACTAAGCAACTCGTATTCAAGCGAAATCTTTTTTTAGGTTTTTCTTTTAAAAGATCTTAGAAAATGTAGTTACGAAAAGTTGGTTAAAGAGTGTAAATTTGCAAATCTTTATTTGTCAAAAAGAAGTAGTTTGATTTCAGTTTCATTTAATGATCTTCTCTTTCATCTCTTAAAATACACCACTAGTTTCATTTTTGTTTCCTTTACTTTAAGACAAACCACTTAAAATTAACACTTAATTAAAATTTATTAGACTTTATGTTTGTAGGGTGCATTAACTAGTCTAGGCTAGAGCCTTGATTTAGGTTGGAGAGGAAACTCTTCAAATCTATAAAACAAACATATGAGTTTGAGCTAGGGAGTGTAAAAATTCCAGTAAGTGTGAAAGTTATCCGAGACTCCCCTCTAAAATAGGGGCTAAACACAAGGTTGCATGCGGAAAAGTAGCAGATATAACCCCTCCAAAGCCGGACCAAGTGTAGTGGGGAATGCATATAGAGGACTTGTTTTGGGATTTCATTCATCACATTTTCCATGGAGCTTCGTGGGCCTCGAATCCATTTGAGGTCCTCAGTCGTCTTCCAAAACACTTTCTTTCGATACCCTCGATAGGTTTCCGGCTTGATACCCTACTCATTGCGGTCCAACTAACTATCGACTGTACCCGCTTGGTGACTGTTCGCGCACTGGAAACCTAGTTGCCTTTATTTTAGTGACTTAGGTGACTGTGGGGGTATACCATGGTACCTAAGATAGATATCAGGCCACACTTTGCAGATTATATCTGGAGGGTGCTTTTGTATTCAATTTTCACTTGCACTGGTAAGTTTCTCTAGTGTTGGATGGTGTAACTGTTCTTCCAAGTAGCTAAGTGGTTTGATTGATCTATCTCATAGGAACTTTTTCTAGTGTGTGTTGGTTTTCAACATTAGTAAAATCCTTAGTGTTTCGTTGATCTTACCAAAAAGTGAAATATCAAGAGCTCTGTCGATCACGAAGGATTTAGGGCCTGTCGTCAGTTGAATTGGAGCCACCCCCTCCACCGTGAAGGAGAATACTTGACCAGCATGGGTCATTTGAGGTGACCAGGCCACAGGAAATTGTACCTGAGCCATCCCTAAGAGAAGAACTCTTTCATCCAGAGGAGCCTACTATTTCTAAACTTGGAGTGAAAGATATCGGGCTGTATAATCCTGTGATCACTAACTTGTCGGCATTTGTTGTGGTACAAGTTGTCCCCTCAAGGGTAACTCATCGTGAGCATCAAATAGTCTTGCAAGCAGCAGTGGAATCAAACGCTGCTACTTCATTAGGGAGTCCTCACACTCCCTCTATGACTTCCACTATAGGAGGAATTCCACCTCCTAACCCACCTTTGTCAGTCTAGACCACCACGGTCTCAACTACCTCTACTTCAGATAGTGGTCCTATTCTGTCTATGGCAGCGATCACTGCTTCATTCACCCAGAGTGCGACATGCCGTCCATTCTCATACAAGATTCATGGCTTTGATACAAACTCTGTCCACACTACAGACCATGGGTCTCGGGGAAGGGAGATCTAATGATCCTTTGCAAGGGTCCATGGGGGGAAACTCGCCCTCCTATAACACTTTCCCTTACGGTGGGGGTCATATACCTCTGTCGTCCCCCTCGCTAGGCATCTCTCCCTAGCAGTCTGTCTGGTCGAACATGAACTACAGCTTGTTCGGAGCAGTTAGTCAAGGAATTTCTTCCAACACCACGTCGGTGGGATCTTTGTCATTCTCTTTGTTCGACACATTTGGTAACAACACATTCTCGACAGCTGCTCTCTTGGCTGGGGAAAACCCTGGTTTGCAGGGTATTATTCCTTCACATTGGGAAAACACCTCTCAAGGACTCTAGAATCCATGGCAGGGATCCATCTCCTCATCAGGGATGTCGACCGGAGGCAACCCCTTCCATAGCCAATGGAACCCCGAGCAAGGCTTAGTACCTATGCTCATCAAATCGGCAGGGGGAAACCATTTCCAGAACCTTTGGAATACAACATCGGGAACAATCCCTTCCAAACCCTCATCATCCAATTACGGGAGTCAGTCGATGACGTCTCAACAAGCGCAGTATCCATACGTTGGCCACGATCATGGTATTTACCAAAACCCTAGTTAGTAACCTAACTTTTCCTGGCAACCTCGTGCCAGCCAAATTCTAGGATCCTTTCCTCCTATACATAACAAACAACCTAAGCTACTTTTTCTGGCAACATTGCATTTTCCAGACTTGTCAATATTTTTAAATGATCCAATATTTCATGATCCGCGTTGGCCTCCAATGCCGACCAAGTTTCCCTCGGACATTCCAAATTCGAAGGTAAGCCTAACAAAGATCCGAGCGATCATGTGATCACCTTTAACCTATGGTGCTTGTCCAACTCAATGAGAGACGTCTCCATCTAGTTGTGTCTGTTTCAACGCACTCTTATCGGGAGTGTCACGAAATGGTAGATCGAACTCGACTGCTCAAGATACTCTACTTTTGGCAAATTGGCAATGGTTTTTCTAAACCATTTTCAATTACTTGTGAGATATGATGTCAACACCGAATTGATGGCCAACTTTGAGCAAACAAAGGATGACCATATCTCAGATCACATCCGAGAATGAAAGCATCAGAAGAGTTTGATAAAAGTACCAGTTCCACCAACATTCCTATTGGAGTGGTTCCTTAAGTCTTTGGTACCTCAGTTATCCAAAGATGTAGCAACTTTGGGAGTGTTTTTCGAGGAAGAAGAGATAATGAGAGCTCAACAACTAGAACTGATACACTCTCAGTCTAGTTTACTTTACGAAGTTTTTCTAGATGCACCATGGTCCATTCTTGACAAGACCAGAAAAAATCCTAGACCACATGCCGATGGTATCATTGGTTCAACATAACAAAATCCCGTTGATTAGCTATCGAATCAGTTAAAAAAACTGTCAATACAATAGACAATGGCCAACCAAACCACTAGTTCGGCTGCTCCCCCTACTCAAACGTCGGATATACACAATGTGCACTCGACAAACCCAAAGTCCAACCAATAGGCCAATGAAAAGAAGAAACAATAAAATAAGGGTAAGGGGGATAAGAAAGCCACCAATAATGTCGACGAGGGCAAGACAGAGAAATGAAATTCGAAGTATCTGTGTAACCTTTGCATGAAAGAACACCTGACTCACATGTGCCCTCGACTTGCTGAGGCCCATAAGTTATTGGTGCAACAACAACCTGTTGTGTTAGTGAACCCATTTCCACATGGGAAAAATTTAACTCAAGCCTCTATGAACACGGATGGGGGAAGTCAGGGACCCCTTTCGTCATCTAGTAATCCCTCGACCTCAAATAATTATATGTTGAAAGGGGATTCTCACATAGCGACTAGGAAAAATGATTGCAGAATGTCAAACTCTTCTAACAAGGGTAAAGAAGCCTAAAACCCATCTGTTCCTCTCCAGATCAAGAAGACGTTGGGAGAAAAAATGACACGCATCCCGAAAGGGGTGTTCAATAAATCTTCCCACAATCTGAACGCGAGGGCCACCAAGAACTACTTTGTGGTGGAGGATTTGTCACAAACCCCTTGCGTAATGTCTTATTTGGAGGTCCTCTAGAGATACCCTTCACAAAGAAAGGCTCTATTAGATGCATTAGGATCTACCGAGACTTGTAATCTGGGAATGATCATGATTGATATGACCGAATTGAAACCTCGTCTCCCATACCATGTCACATTTCAGATAGTAGTGGCTTACACCATGAAATCTTTTAACCGGAACATTTTTCTCACAGTGGTTGATGAGGGTGCCTCGACATGCATGATGTTGTTGGTTTGTTGGAAGGCCATTGGCTATCTCGTTTTGTCTCCATCACCTACTCTTCTTACCGCTTTCGATGGTCATTCATTCAAACCACATGGAATCATTCCTTCTTTTGGCATGCAGCTAGGAGGAAAGATCGTGTGCGTTGAATTTGAAGTGGTTGATGCACCTCTCAACTACAATATATTGTTCGGAAGGAGCTGGACCAATGTTATGCATGCAATGGTCACCATATTTTTTCGGGTCTTGTTGTTTCCACATGAGGGTTGGATCATGTCCATTGATTAGTTGTCTTTCTCTCGTCCTGACCCTTCATCAGGGGCATCCATGGTCATGATGATTGATAATCCATAGCTCGACATCGTCGATATAGGGTTTGGTTTGTTCCCACCTTTGATGGGTACCTTCGATTACCCACCTTCGTTCGACGATGTCAAGTTCATACTAGTTGTCCCCGACTAGCCTAAGGCTGAAATATTTCAAGTGTCATCGTTCTGCATGACTTACTTTAATGATCTATGGACTCTTCCTTCCCCATCGACCACGATGGAAGGGACAGGGCACCATGGCATGGCCATGCCTTTGTCTGTGGTAGAGGTTGAATACTCTATAGTCCATCAAACTTTCGTTGACCCTGACTTGACTCCTACACAGGAGTTAAATCCAGTTTTTGAGTCTACCTGGGCTCAAGTTTCTTTGACCACTACTGATTCCTTAGAGTTGGTATTACCCTATAACAAGGTGATTATAAAGTAATTGACTAGTCCAGACAAATCCTAGGATGATCTCTATCACATATCTTATTTTCTCCCAGAGTTAGGAAGAATTGAGGCAGGTGAATTCATGTTGACTATGATTGGAGGTAGGTCTTGTCCTATCAATCCTTTGGCTATGCACACATTTTACGCCATAGGTAATATGGAAACCATCATTGAAATGATACCTATTGACATCTCCAGAACCCCTGGCATCATGGAGAATGTCTTCGTTGGAGCAGACTGCTCCTGTAAGAAGATTCGAATCTACATAGATTTATTTATGGAATTCCACAACGTTTTTGCTTGGTCTTACAAGGAAATGCTAGGAATTGTTCCAAGAATCATCGAGCATGAAATAATGATGTATCGTGATGCTAAGTTGGTCCAACATAAGCTTCATCCATTAAATCCTAAGAAAGAAGCAACTATTAAGCCTGAAGTAGAGAAACTGCTCAAACTCGGTTTCATCTACCCATTCAATTGACTCAATGGGTGGCAAATCCTATTTCGGTCAACAAAAAGCAAGGAACGATTCACGTATGTATGGACTTCCATGATTTGAATAAGGCCTATTGAAAGGATAATTTCCCCACCCCATTCATTGACCAGATTTTCGATGAATGTGCAGGCTGTGAGGTCTTTTCTTTCATGGATGGTTTTTCGGGATACAATCAGATATATATTAAGCCTGAGGACCAACATAATTTTTGTTTTTATCTGTCCATGGGGTACATTCTCTTATTAGAATATGCCTTTTGGCCTCAATAATGTTGGAGCCACTTTTTAGCTACCCATGTATTTTTCTTTCCACGATCTCAGACAAATATTTGAGGCGTATCTCGGTGATTTATCATCACGATCTAGGAAGAGATTTGATCATCCCATGCACCTCCGACTTATCTTTGAGCGAAGTTGCTACTATAAGATTCTCTTGAATCCAAACAAGTACAAATTTTGTGTGACTTCGGATCGTATTCTAGGTTTCATAGTTTTTACAACAGGGATCATGGTCGATCCTCTAAAGGTTGAGGCGATAGTTCAATTTCCTCCCCCGTGAACAGTCCCTCAGCTTCAGAGTTTACAGGTGTTACACATTATTTTCGTCATCCCTATGACCGTTGATGACATAAACCTATATCTTTCCTTCAGAAGGGTCAGTGGCCTGAATTCCTAAAGAAAGAAGGGAGAATAACTTTAGCTAAGAGAAGAAGTTGGGTTTTCCTTTGTAAAAACCCTATTAAAGAGGATTTTCGCACGCTACTATATAGCTAGGGTGAGGAAATTCCTTGTTTTTGCAGGCTGCACTATAGCCAGTGTGAGGAAATTCATGGTTTTCGTAGGCTGCACTATAGCCAGGGTGAGAACATTTCTGGTTTCCACAGGCTGCACTATAGCCAGGGTGAGGAAATTTTGGGTTTCCGTAGGCTGCACTATAGCCGGGGTGAGGAAATTCTTGTTTCTTGCAGGCTACACTATAGCTATATTGTGGAGTTTCAGTAGGTTGCACTATAGATAGGGTGCGGAAATTCCTATACATGGGAACAACGAGCATCTTCTCGATGCTTCTAGAAGGAGAAGATTCTATGGTGAGGTGGACTCCGAACGGTTTGGATCTTACTCGCTTTCATGATTTAGTGGGATCATCCTAACCTCCTCACCTTATCCTCTTCAGCTTATAAAACAAGAGGAGCTCTCATGGAGAAAGTTAGATTGGTTGAGTTATTGAGTTTTGTAGCTTGGATTTGGCTTTTGAGCATTACTTTGTCAAGATAGATTGTTGATCTCAAAGTCCTTGGATCAAAAGTGTGTGGGAAGAAAGGAAGCATTGGAAGGGACCTTACGACATAAAGGCGTATGTTTGTAATCTCTCTTCATATTATTTAAGATAATACAGTCGCATGTTTCTTTCCCATAGAAGAGTATTTATTTTATTTCATAACTCCTTGATAATATGCATAGGTTTTCATTGCATATACTTTATTGGTTTCACTTTGGTTGGTTTGTGTCTCACTGCAGGATCAGCCTCACAAGAGCACTGGAGCGAAACAGGAACAAAACAGACATAAGGAAGTGACACTTAAATGTATGTCTCTCATCTTTTGTTCGGTAGTAAATTTGATGACTAGAGCCTAGGGAAAGCGCCATGTTCTGTCTTTTTTTGTTCTAGATCTAGGTGGATCTAGGGAGATTAGTTTATGTTCGCATTCACCAATTTATCCAATAAAAAAATTGGCAAATCCACTAGGGAACAGGTTGTTTTTCTAGTTTTTCTTTGTTTCCTACTTTGATTGCTTGGTTTATGTTTTCTGAGTCTCTCGGAGATCCAGCTTGACTCTTTGACTGTTTAACTTCACTAGAAAACCTTCTTAATTTTTATTTTTTTCCATTTTGGTTTGATTTCCACACCCTACTTTGAGGGATAGTGCAGCGACTTAGGAGTTTTGCACCCTACCTGTTTAGACTAGTGCGGAAACTTCACACCCTACCCATTGTTGGCATGCAGTGATCAAGGATTTCCACACTGTGTTAGTCTACAGCCTGGGGAAATTGTGAAAATTTTGATTTTTGATGGTTTTTTCCTTACCCAGACCTTGGATTTGGTTGGGTGAATTGTTGGGTCTATTTTTAGTATGCTTGACAAAATTTGAATCTACTTTCATCCATATTTTCCTTATTCTTTTCTTTGTTGATTTTTGAAAGATTTGGCCTCTTTCTTTCAGTGTCTTTCAATTACAAATCATTTTTTTTCATTAGAATTCTTTGGTGAAAGAACTTTTATTTATTTATTGAATAATTCATGTTAAAAGAGAAAATTTGTTTGGGTTCCTTTGTTTTCTATATATTCTTTATTTCTTTTAGCTATCTTTGAAACAAAGTTTTAATTTTCTTGCTTTGCATTAAGTTTGGGGACATCCTTGCATTTGAAGTAGTGAAATTGCATTATTCTTGGCATTTTTGGTCTTAAATTCTGAAATTCCCCCCCCCCCTCATTGTCAGGTGGGGGATGTGAATCGTGTATTGGTGTACAAAGTATTTGTCTCATTTCTTGAAAATCTTGATATTGAGGTGGTTAGTAAAATTTTTGGACATTTTGCATATGGAAATGATAAATGTTTTCTCCTTATAGCGTTGCTTTCAGTGAAATGAAAAGATTGAATCTTCATCTCTTTGCATAAATTTTGAGTCGGTCAAAACACCATATTTTCCACGCCATCTTCCTTTTGAGTAACAATAGCCTTAAAAATAAAGCGCTTATAAAAATTGATTAGACATTTTTATATTTTCTTGTAGCAAACCTACATTATATTAGTTGTAGGGCTTTGGAATACATGTGAAAGATAACTTTCCAAAGCTACAAACAAACATGGAATATTGAGTTAGGGAGCGATAAATCCACTTATTACATTTTGTCTTGGGAAGCCCTGCTCACACAAGGGTCAATCACGAGGTCTCATTGAGACTGGCAGAGTTACTCACCCTTCTTTGTTGGTCTTGGTGTAGCAATTGCGCATATTATGGGGGTTGCTTGAAGGTATACCGACAATGATGAGTGGAATCCTTTCAATTTGATTTCAGGCTAGATACCCTGCCTTTGTCCATGGATCGAAATGTCGACTATTTCCCTAGGAATCATTGTTGTAGTTGGTAACCTTAGTGGTCTATATCTCTAGGTTCTTTACACGAGGTGACTATGGAGGGGAAATTCTTCACGGTACCTAGAATTGATGTTGGCCAAACTCACTTGGGCTCCTTGGAGGGTAAATCTACAATTATTGTGTGGAATCTTGCACCGGGGTGTAAGTCCATTAAGAAGGCTGTCAATGTAAATTTTCCACCCACTCTATCTCATCCCCTTCTTACTTTGTTCCCGTGACATTGGATTTCATCACCAACTAGTGTGCTCATTGTGAGAAGGTTTTGTTTGCTTGCTTGCTTACCAGATTTTTAGTGTGTGTTGTTTGTTTTCCCTAGTGGACTCTAGATTGAATTTTTGTTTTTAATAGCATCAGTTCCCGAAATGACCAATGAAGGAACCTATGCTCCAGGGGAACCTTTTGTTTTTCCTTCTTACGGAAACATTGGTCCTCCTCACATCGCTACTTTGAGCCTTCCAGGTCTCACAATTGGATTACCAGTATGGTTTTTTTCCACCCAAGCAGTCCCAAATGCAGTCAGTGCTTCATTTGTAATCACTTCCCCCCAAGAAAATCAACCTCATTTTTATCCTTCGCCTTCTTCACTAGAAATATCTTCTTCACCTTCTTCACTTGCAAGGTATTCTTCCATTTCATATTCTTCGCCGAGTGAATGCTCCAAAGCTAGTAACTCGGTGGATAAGAAGAAGAAGAAACAAAAGAAGAAGAAGAAGAAAAATAAGCAAGGGTCCAAACTTCCAACCACTGTCAAACATGTTGGAAAACAACCAATTATTGTTAATCGTGTTGGGAGTTTTGATGATGTCAAGATCACCCAGACAACCCGTAAGCCCAAGTACCCTTGCAAGATTTGTAAGGGTAGCCATATTATTAAGGATTTCCCTTGTCTATCCAAGGTTATAGAAGCATGGTCTATGCACCCTCGCCAACCCATGTCATCAACCTCTGAACAACATGTTGATGACCTCCCGTCAGCTAGTCAAGATACCGTTGGGACGAAGAAAAGTAGAGTCAAGTTCTCGCGTATGTTATGCAAAGGGAGTCATCTAACTCACCTTTTCCCTCGTATAGACAAAGCCTTGAAATTACTAGAAGAGATCACTGTTTCACAACCCCAACTTCCAGCTGCTTATCGCAAGCTTACTCTCGACCCACATGTAGTTGATGGAATGGTACGTCCAGTCCCTTTGACGATCAGTCTAGTTGATCATGTAGTTAATCTGGTCACATCCTTAGTTGAACCAGTTGACAATGTGGTCACTTTGATCCCATCCTCGGTTGATACCACTCTCTCCTTAGATAGTGAAACCCAAGTGGTTGATCCGATCCCACCCTCGGTCAATCCCACTCTCTTGCCAGAGAGTAAAACCAAAGTGGTCAATCTGTTTCCACCTATCGACCACATTCTCCCTTTGGAGAATGAAACCCAGGTGGTCGATATGATGTCTTCATCGGTCTATCCTACTCTCCCACTAGAGATTAAACCCGATACTGCCCACATTTTTCTCGTTGATACAGACTCTACCGTGTTGGGGGGAATTCCTCCTTCTCCCATGGAACCTCCTCCAAGTAATGAGGCCATCCTTTTTAATTGGGGTGTGCTAATTGGACCTCGTCTTCCCTCTCAAATTCCTTTCCATATTACAGTACAGGTTTTTGGTTGAGACGTTGCTCAAACACTGATAGATGAAGGTGCGTCTGTTAGTATTTTGTTCTCTATTGCTTGGCAAGATTTGGGTTGTCCTCAGCTTGTGATGGTTACGCAGAAACTGCTAGCTTTTAATAGAATAACCAGCCAACCTTTAGGGACCCTTCCTCAGTTTCTTGTAAATTTAGGAGGGAAAATTGTCTTTATTGATGTCATGGTAATCCAAGACCCCTTGGATTTATATTTACTCCTTGGACAAGATTATGTCTATTTCATGAAAGCTATTGTGTCCACTCTTTTTCGTGTGATATATTTTCCTCATGATGGAATAATTGTGACTATTGATCAACTTTCATTCATCGGCCCTGATTGGATTACCTCCCTTAGTGGTTCTTATATGTAGACGGTATCACCCCTACGATATGTTAATTATGTGGCGTTGTCTCCCATGACTTCAGATTCTGATGAATTAGATTCGGTAGACAACATGGTGATTTCTTTGATAGTGTTTTTAGAGCTTGATCTCCTTACCCTTGTCGTGACCCTCAACATGGTGTCCTTCAAGAGTGTGTCTCTTCTGTCTGGTGAAGATCTCTTGGAAGCCATGACTGAGTTTTGTCCCTTGACATGGTGTTATTCCAGAGCATTGTCCTCTTGGAAGACATGATCAAGAAGATTCCTTCGAGCATAGGTTTTCTAATTTCAAGATCATTAAAAAATGAAACTAGCTTTGAGTATTGTTTTATGATTTCAGGCTCGTTAAAAAATGAAACTAGTTACAAGGATAGTTTTTCTTCTCTATGGAAACCTCGTTAAAAAATGAAACAGAGGTTACGAGCATAGTTATTGTTTCTGTGTCAATCTCATTAAAAAATGAAACAGAGGTCCAGGGATTGACCCTAGATTCTCGAGTATAGTTCCTGTATCAAGCTCATTAAAAATGAAATAGTTTTACCCCTCCCTGTCCGAGTCAAGTCCTTCATCTAGTATTTGAAGCTTCTTTTCATTCACCTTTGTGGTTGGATGAAACAGAGCTTGGGGAGCAATAATTTCAGCCTCTGGACTTCATGTTGATGTAGAGCCGCTAGTTTCTTAAGTTGGGGGCTAAGTACCAACCATCCCTGTGTTATGCGTTGGAAATTTCAAGCATAGTTTTCTATGGGTCAAGCTTGTGTAAAAATGAAACCACCTACCTCAAGCATAGTTTCCTCTAGTTCAAGTTTGTTGAAAAATGAAACCAGGTCCAAGCATAGTTTTGTTTAGTTTTTAAGATTGTGTAAAACATAAAATCTATCCCAAGCATAGTTTTGTTTTGTTACAGGTATGAAATAACTGAAAGGGGGGGGGGGTGAATCAGTTAGTGTAGATTATTAACGATTTACTCTCATTTTTCACTTTGAATCATTAATCTTAGTGGAAGTGAGTCTTTACTGTGAAATTCAAAGTTATAAACATAAAGCAGATAGTATAACGAACAACAATCACACACAACATTCATTCACAAA
>JZKD02S1594245.1:20117-36109 GCA_000966675.3 Picea glauca
TCCTAGTTCCAAGACCCAAAGTCCTTCTCCTCAGTCCTAAGTCCACCTCTATCGAACAAGCATGATATAAAACCATATCATGGAAAGATAACCAATTGAATGGCTAATAGTCCTCACCTAGGATCATATCACACTAATGCTGATGGCTAGCATTCAACAATGGTATCATACTCATGACCAATGATTCTTGCTACAAATTTTGAGCACATGGATGATTATGTATGGACCTTCCCCTATATTTGTCTCTGATACTTAAAGATTATTGAGGATATAATAATAGGTTGCATGACATGCAAAAATATGAAGATATGAGCCATGCATTGCTTTCATGCGGTCCTTTTGTCTTTTATAAATTGACTATTCTGAATTATCCTTATGAATTTTCTACTTTACAAATATTTAAGGTATGGTTGTGGCTTTTGTGTTGATAAAACACAACTGATCGCTCTTGTTACAAGGAAAATCATGACCGATCTCCCTTCTTCTTAGGAAAAACATGACCACGAAAATGCTTCTACTAATTAAGTGTTTTGTGAAAAAAATATTTGTGACTTGATAACATATTATGGTTTTCTACATTTTTCTTGACCTATGGTGTCAAATAAAGGTGTAATGAATTCCCCCTAATGTGTGAAGTTAGAAGTAAATCTAATGGCTGAAATACATTACAATACCAATTGATAATGAGTGGACTAAGGAGGAGTGTTGTAGGTCAAAGAACTAGGAATTACTTGTAGGTATAAATCAACCAATCATATATAAATCATCCCTGAGGCATACATACCCATACTTGGATATATTAATAAGCATGACTGCCAATATAATACACCATAAATCAATGTAGTATATAAAATTCAAAACCATGGCCATACAAAATACAAAGTGGATCCATGTTAGAAAAGATCATAGCCACGAGCAAATACAAAGTAGATCTATGTCATAGTATATGTCAAGAAGAAACTCAGAACCAATTAGAGTGCAATATGGTCTTCAAAGTACTCATCAATGAGTGGAATAATCTTGCACAACTCAAGAATGTAGCACTGATGGAGGATTCCCCTTACACAAGGTCTTCGATCCCAACTACGTGATTTTATGAATCTACATCACACAAATAAATGAAAATAATGTCAAGCATGGTAGAAACCATCCAATTACTGAATATTGCTGAAAACTGTTAACATATGCAAGGGGACCCACAAATATTGAAAATGGACTCCAAGGTACATAGTACAATCTCATAAGAGTGTATAAATCATACAAAGTCGAACACTTGGAGAATCAATCAATCATGGCTTAATGATGTGAACTCATTGTCGATTGTGAGGGAACTTGCCACTAATGTCTACAAATCCGAAGTTACTACTAAGGTTTCTAGACCGACTTCCTAGATAAATATTTGGTGTCAATAGGAAGAGATCCATCAAAAGGAGGGAAATAAGGTATCCCAAATCAATAGACTCGAAACAAGAACTAAGAAGTTTTTTTGAAATAAGGAAACCACCAAGTACAAAATGACATAAGGATGACTGACGTGAAAGGTCAATCGAACTGAAGAAAGACTGACTCAGGCTAAAAAATTCCCTTGAACTTATAGCATGAGACAATGATGACTTAGGAAGCACTAAAACTAACAGGACCAAGATATAAATAAACAATGTTGGAGGCATATAATATTTCTCCATAGTGTCTGGAAGAATAGCCAATCGAAGGAGTACAAGCTCAAAGTCATGGTATAGTTCCTAGGACAATACTAAATCCAAACTTCAAAATAATGATGAAAACATGTGATATGCTCATAGGTGATAATGATTGATGGTTGCCACTCAAACTGAATCAAATACATATCAAAATTCTTTCCCCCCTTTTCTTTTTTTATGTTTTATGTTTTTTAGTGTCTTTTTCATGTTTTGGAAAGCACAAAAAAGAGATAAAAGTATGCTACAATGGAGAAAATGATTGTCTTAAAGGCATGGAACTACATTCCAAGCACATGGAATGAACTTATGCAAATAAAATGAAAAAATAGTGTTGGGAAAGTAATTTCCACTCATGAATGTCTTCTCCAAAGGTACAAGGTCGAAAAATAGAGGCAATAGATGAAAATGGATAAGGTCTAGAGTAACTGCAAAGGAAATACACATGCTAAAGTGAATGGTGACGTAGTAGTATGTACCAAGACACAAGCAATAATAAGCAAGTGCAACTGTAAAGAAACAAAAATAACAGGAACCCCTTCAGGACATGGCCATAAAAGATAATGGAGAAATCATAAAGTCTCAACTATTAATTCATGGTGGGGATAAATATGGGTTCTCGAAGCTATACGAATAACACAACATAGACCCAGAATGGAAAGAGAAATGTTAACTAGAGCAACCCATGAAGGGCAGGCATTATCGTACAAGTTAAAATCCACAACAAATAAGAGAGGATAATGTCACAACCTAATAGGAGCAAACCTAAGGCATAATGTTGACACAAATGATGGTTAATAATGCAATAATGGAATGTAGGGAAAATCCTATCGCTATATACCAGATCAAAACATGTACCTCAAAGTTCACTAAATATGTCTCCTTCCACCTAGAGAGGGTCCCACAAATGTGTCCACTCATTCAAATCCATTGGATGGGCTGTCTGAACCCTCGATAAATAGTGGGAAGACTTAGGTAAGAAAGAGTACTTGTGTTTTTGGGTTTTTGAAAGTAACCTTAGAAAAACAATATGGTACACAACACTATGTAACATTGCTGCTTACTCATAGTACTTCCTCAGGTAGACTCTTTGTGAGGATCACACAAAGGATATTGTTTGTAATCAATGAACTTGTAGGCTGCTATTGGAAACATGCAACTCACTATGAAAGTGCCATGCCATATAGTTTCGAGCTTCCATGCTCCTAACGTATCATGGTGCCGGGAATGAATCCGAACCAAGTTGTTTTCAGAATAAACTCGAGTACTAATATTGATGTGTTCATAAATATCATGAGTTATTATAACTGCTTGACAATGAACACCAATACATGGTAAGGATATGTCACATACATCTTCAGTGTGGATTGGAAAGGAAAATTTGGTAGTGAGTGCTAGAAAAGGAATCCCAAACACAATCGTGTTAAGGCTTAGAATTTCCCTTGATTCCAAATAAAATGCATCTTGAAAGTCTTTGAAAGGAGCACTATACAGTTTAAATATTTCCAATGAAGAATCCACTCCAATCAAGGTATGATCAAAAGGGCCAAGCTTCAGGGAGATGTCAAAAGGTTTATTGTTAAGAATATTTACAAAATTTCCCTCCACATAAACATGACATGTTAGGGTGGGATCTTGTTACCACTTGATCTCCCTACATGAAACAATGATTTGCATGCAAACCTCTAAAGCTTGAAATTTAGGGAGTAAAAATGATCTGTGATGCATACCTTCCCATGTTCGTTTGGACTCAGTCAGGGATTCAAGGATAGCCTCATGAGAGGGAAACTCAATATCCAAGAAATCATGTGAACTAGGACGGTTGATGACCCAAATGGGTGTTTAAGTGAATGGATCATATTCCATATAATGATGGATTTTTTGATCATCTTCCACAATTACCGATCGGATATACTAAGATGAAATCTCAAATACACTTGATGGTATACTTGATCCTAATTATTCAATCATAGATGGACAAGGCACTACCCAAGGGTCCTAATTGACAACAAATATATTAGATGAAATCGAGTGCTGAAGCACGTGATTTACAATAGAGACAAACATCGAGTATGAACCTCATGATTCAATAGTACTCAATAAAATCATACATATAGGATCTGAGCTAACATAACATATAGGTGGATGGAAGGGGAAAATGTCCATGAGAGATGAATATTTGAATATCCCAACACCAATACAAACAAAATCACTCTTGGAATCAATGATGAAAGGAACATTTGCACTAGAGTTAGTTTGTGAATTAGGCATACAATACTCCAATTGATCTATGTAACCAATTTTCCTTGATGAGGAAAGTGGATGACTCTAAATACTCAAGAAACAACTTCCATCATTGCATAAAACCAACTAGACCCTAACAAAATATTAGAGTCTAAAGGAGCACCAACTACTTTAACTTCAATTGAAATAGTCTTTCCAACTAATGTAACTAGAAATAAGGAAATGATTCCATGAGGATTAAAGGTATGGGCATCAAATTCCTTCACCATGGTGTTCAACTTGATAGGGCTATGCAGAACCTAAGGTTCTCCAACAAGACAAAGACATAATTCAAGTGGAGTCTTCTTCATTGAGAATGGATCTAAATATGTTTTTTTCCAACATGAGGATACTTGGATATGGAAATAAATGTTGTGATGAAGCCTTGGATGACTCTGGTCAATGTCAAATGTAATCAGACAAGTTTGACGGATCAAATTTTCCAATTTCAGTAAAAAATTCTTTGCACTACACAGGGAAACTCTAAAGGAACTCTAGGGCAGACATAACACAAGGTGCTTGAGCCAAATCTTCAACAATACTATAATTGTGAGCGACTCATGCATTGGGATTGTGCATAAAAATTATTAAGACACATTTGGGGGAGCGAAGCATCATATCGTTGGATGGCTTCTCTATATGAAAAGAGCCACTTGGATGTGATAAAGATCGATCATTATCGATAGGACCACTCTTAGAATTATCATAATTACGAGCTCTAGTTTGAATATTAACTTCATCATCACACATGTGTACATTTTCATTTGTGGAATTCCCCCCTACACAATTGTAAACCATTAACATATGTGAGGGGACCCACCAATAATGCAAATGGACCCCAAGATACATAGTACAATCTCATAAACATGAATAAATGATTTGAAGTCAAACACTTGGAGAATCAATAAATCAGGGGTTAATGACGTGAACCCACTTTCGATCACAAGATAACCTGCCATTGATGTATGCAAGTCCCAAGGTACTATTAAGGTTTCTAAACCAACTTCCTAGATAAGGATTTGGCATTGATAGGAAGATATACATCAAAAGGAGGGAAATAAGGTATCCCACATCAATTGACATGAAATAACAACCATGAAGTTTTTCTGAAATAAGGAAACTACCAAGTACAAACTGACAAAGGGATGACTGATATGAAAGGTCAATCAAAATATTGAATGGCCAACTCAGGACCAAAACTTCCCTTTCACATAAAACACAACACACTAATGACCTGGGAAACACTAACACTGATAGGACCAAGATATAAAGAAACAATGTTGGAGGCATTGAAACTTTCTCCATAGTGATAGAAAGAATAACCGGTCAGAGGAGTACAAGCTGAAAATCATTATATATCTCCTATGACAATAATAAATCCCAACTTCAAGACAATGATGGAAACATGTGCTATGTTCAAGGGAGACAATGAATAACAACTACCACTCAAATAGAATTAAACACATATCGAAATTGTTCCCCCCCTTTCATTTTTTATGTTTTTGATTTTAAGTGTATTTTTCATGTTCTGGAAAGTGTGAGAAAGAGATAAAAGTATGCTACAATGGAGAAAAGGAGTGGCTCAAAGGCATACAACTACATTCCAAGTGCATGGAACAAAATAAAATGCAAAAAAGGTGTTGGTCAAGTAATTTCCACTCATGAATGTCTTCTCCAAGGGTACAAGGTCACAAAGTAGAGGCAATAGATGAAAATAACTAAAGTATAGAGTAATTGCAAAGGAAATAACCAAGCTAAAGAGAATGCTCGTGTAGAAGTATGTACCAAGACACAATAAACAATAAGAAAGTGCAACCATAAAGAAACAAAAATAACGAGGACTCCCTCAAGACGCGACCAAAAAAAGATAAGAGAGAAAACATGAATTATCATCTATTAAGTCATGACTAAGCTAAATATGGGTTCCTAGAGCTACAAGAATAACATAGCATGGGCACCTATTGACAAGAGGAGCGCTAACTAGAGCAATCCATGAAAGGCAGGAATTACCGTACAAGTTACGACCTGCAATAGATATGAATGACTAATGTCACAACCGGATAGTATCAAACCTAAGGCATAATGTAGGCGCAAATGATGGTTAATAATGAAATATTGGAATATAGGGAAATAAATATCACTATATGCTAGATCGAAACAAGTACCTTAAAGTTCACTAAATATGTCTCCTTCCACCTAGAGAGGATTTTGTAGATGTGTCCATTGGTTCAAATCCACTGGATGGCATGTCTGAGTCCTGGATGAATAGGTGGGGTGACTTAGGAAAGGGAGAGTAATTTTGTTTTTTGGTTTTTGAAAGTAACCTTGAAAATACAATATGGTACAAAGCACCATGTAGCATTGTTGATGTTGGAACATCGACCTTTGATGGTTCATCACACTTCTCCTACAATCATTCGGTCGGGCGGTCGACCTACATCTAGAAACAATCGTTTGGGTGATTGAACATATCTCTATATCAGTCGGTCGAGTAGTCGACAAGCCTATCGGTCAGATAATAAGCCAACAGTCGGTTGGTGGATCAATCAACTAAGAAATTGACTATAATTTGGACGCATGGACTGTTGGGTTGAGCATCCTTGGCGGGTCGACTGTTGATCACATAATTGATCAATGGTGATGCATTAAAATGATATCGTGTGGCTGGCAACAAGAAACTTGGAAAATCATATTAAATAAGATCAGACAATGGATATATTGTTGTATATCAAGAGAGGAGATCAACGACTCTCATCCAATTGCGTGCGACGAAGTATCCTTGGTGTTTCCGAATTCCGAGAATCAACATGAGAAACGTCGCGGTGCAACATGCCCTCAATAGGTGCATGATCAAAAGATTCGGGTAGGCATCCTGTGGGGATGTAACAATAGCCTTCTCATCATCATGGTCATCTCATTTCCATGGCTCCAATACCATGATAATTTCACCAAGTGTACTCAAACAAACAATTTTATTAATCAAGAAAAGAAAATTACACAATATGTGAGAGTCATAGTGTATATAACCTATGTAGCCTTATCTCAACATGCCATGTGTCCTTGACCATAAATGCAAGGATAATCACTACACGAAGAATCTGACAAGGAAAATTTATCTCCTAGGAAATATCTATCTTATAGAATAAATTTATTTATTATTATTCTATGAAAATGCCTATCTAAATAAACTTTAAGATTATTATGCTAACAATTTTCATATATCATGCAACAAGACAAACAACAAAAGGAAATATTGGGATAGGTATGAGTTAAATACAAAAGGATACCAACTAGTTTTACAAAGTGGAAACTACTTTGGTTGTAGTACAAGTGGTGGAAAGTTTGACTCCAAGCTGGAATGGAGAAGGGGTTGGTTTACTATATTCCATGTGAAAGAAAAGAAGAAGGTCACAAACATACTTGGATTGGGAGAGGAAATTCCTTGGTTTGCAAGACTTAGAGGCCAAAAAAATAATGCAAATGTTCTAAGTTTGTCATTTCAAATTTCTTCTTCAGGATGGATTTCACATGGGTTAAAAGTTTGGAGTCACTACCATTGAGTATAAGGTCACCAACATAAAGAAAAATTGTTATGATATGGATACCTACTTTCTTGGTATAGACATTGAGGTCAGAATGACATCTAGAAAAGCTGGTTTCAAGAAGAAAGTTATCCATTTTAACATGCCAAGCCCAAGGAGCTTGTTGAAGGCCATATAGAGATTTATTAAGGTGGAAAATAAGGATGTTGTCATTCTAAATATATCGAAGAGGTTGCTACATGTAAATTTATTCTTGTAAGAAGGTGGATTTAACATCCACTTGATGGACCTCCCATTCATATGAAGTGGCAAGGGATAGAACAAGGTGAGTGGAATTAATTTTGGCTATGGGAGAAAAGGTTTAATTATAGTCAATCCCTTCTACTTTAGAAAATCCTTAGTCAACTAATTGAGCCTTATGTCTTTCAACACTTCCATCTAATGCATACTTAGTTCTATACACCCATTTACATCTGGAATTTTTCATTCCTTTCGGAATAGGTACAAGATTCCAAGTATCATTTACCATTAAGGAACAATATTCTTCAATCATGGCTACATCCTAATCTGGATGGCCAGAAGCTTCTGCAAATTTTTATGGATCACAAGTCTTTGAAACTTGAGCCAAAAGAGAGGAGTCTCACTGGAACTATGAACATATATGACATTGATATATAGGATCACTAGAAAGATCACCGGTTGCTTCTCGTGTTGCATGGACCCATGTAAGAATTTATGGTGCTAGTGCAATTTTATGGTCAATGGGCCCAACTAGAGGAATATGGGAAAGCAAAGATGGATTTTCATCCTCACTAACATCATCTAAAGAAAAAAATAGAATAATAGTAGTATAAAAAAAGTTGGAAATAGAAGATGACATAATCATCAAAGATGGTTTGCAGGTTGAAGATGACACACGTGCTAAATTAATCTCGTAGACTGAGAGAACTTCATCAGACTTAACATCTCTTCTAATAATAATTTCATTGGAATGAGGTTGAAGAAGTTTATAACCTTTTACATTATTAGAATATCCAACAAAAATGCACTTCTCACTTTTATGTTATAATGCTTCCTTTTCTTATCAAGAATGTGAGCTCATGCTTCACTACCAAACACACAAAATTGGTTTACATGTGGTTTAATTTTACTCCATGTTTCTTCTAGTGTTATATATTTTAAATCCTTTATGGGAGTGCTATCAATTATGTAATGTGCACAATTAATTGCTTCTGCCAAAACAATGAGGGCTTAATCTCTTAGATTGAATCATTAAAATTTCCATTTCCTTTAATGTGTGACTCTTTCTCTTGACAACACTAATTTGTTGTGGTGTATATGGAATAGTATGTTGCATCTGAATGCCTTATGCAGGTTAGTGAGTTATAAATTTGTTGGTAACATATTCAACTCCATCATCTATTTTTACATTTTGAAGTTGATGTCCAAAGAAAGAAGCAAAAGGAAGTGGACCATACAAATCACTAAGAACAAGCTACAAGGTGGTCGAGGCATGTTGATGGAATATGGTGACTAATTTTCCCAATGATGTTTGCCAAGAACATAGCTAGAATATACACTTTCTCTACAAGAAACAAGAGGAAGATTAGTCACCATATTTTGATTACATAGTTGTTGGAATGAGAGATATTTTAAATGACCAAATTGCCCATGCCAAAGTTTTCTCAAGTCATTTCTATGAGCAATACAAANGACACAAATGATGGTTAATAATGCAATAATGGAATGTAGGGAAAATCCTATCGCTATATACCAGATCAAAACATGTACCTCAAAGTTCACTAAATATGTCTCCTTCCACCTAGAGAGGGTCCCACAAATGTGTCCACTCATTCAAATCCATTGGATGGGCTGTCTGAACCCTCGATAAATAGTGGGAAGACTTAGGTAAGAAAGAGTACTTGTGTTTTTGGGTTTTTGAAAGTAACCTTAGAAAAACAATATGGTACACAACACTATGTAACATTGCTGCTTACTCATAGTACTTCCTCAGGTAGACTCTTTGTGAGGATCACACAAAGGATATTGTTTGTAATCAATGAACTTGTAGGCTGCTATTGGAAACATGCAACTCACTATGAAAGTGCCATGCCATATAGTTTCGAGCTTCCATGCTCCTAACGTATCATGGTGCCGGGAATGAATCCGAACCAAGTTGTTTTCAGAATAAACTCGAGTACTAATATTGATGTGTTCATAAATATCATGAGTTATTATAACTGCTTGACAATGAACACCAATACATGGTAAGGATATGTCACATACATCTTCAGTGTGGATTGGAAAGGAAAATTTGGTAGTGAGTGCTAGAAAAGGAATCCCAAACACAATCGTGTTAAGGCTTAGAATTTCCCTTGATTCCAAATAAAATGCATCTTGAAAGTCTTTGAAAGGAGCACTATACAGTTTAAATATTTCCAATGAAGAATCCACTCCAATCAAGGTATGATCAAAAGGGCCAAGCTTCAGGGAGATGTCAAAAGGTTTATTGTTAAGAATATTTACAAAATTTCCCTCCACATAAACATGACATGTTAGGGTGGGATCTTGTTACCACTTGATCTCCCTACATGAAACAATGATTTGCATGCAAACCTCTAAAGCTTGAAATTTAGGGAGTAAAAATGATCTGTGATGCATACCTTCCCATGTTCGTTTGGACTCAGTCAGGGATTCAAGGATAGCCTCATGAGAGGGAAACTCAATATCCAAGAAATCATGTGAACTAGGACGGTTGATGACCCAAATGGGTGTTTAAGTGAATGGATCATATTCCATATAATGATGGATTTTTTGATCATCTTCCACAATTACCGATCGGATATACTAAGATGAAATCTCAAATACACTTGATGGTATACTTGATCCTAATTATTCAATCATAGATGGACAAGGCACTACCCAAGGGTCCTAATTGACAACAAATATATTAGATGAAATCGAGTGCTGAAGCACGTGATTTACAATAGAGACAAACATCGAGTATGAACCTCATGATTCAATAGTACTCAATAAAATCATACATATAGGATCTGAGCTAACATAACATATAGGTGGATGGAAGGGGAAAATGTCCATGAGAGATGAATATTTGAATATCCCAACACCAATACAAACAAAATCACTCTTGGAATCAATGATGAAAGGAACATTTGCACTAGAGTTAGTTTGTGAATTAGGCATACAATACTCCAATTGATCTATGTAACCAATTTTCCTTGATGAGGAAAGTGGATGACTCTAAATACTCAAGAAACAACTTCCATCATTGCATAAAACCAACTAGACCCTAACAAAATATTAGAGTCTAAAGGAGCACCAACTACTTTAACTTCAATTGAAATAGTCTTTCCAACTAATGTAACTAGAAATAAGGAAATGATTCCATGAGGATTAAAGGTATGGGCATCAAATTCCTTCACCATGGTGTTCAACTTGATAGGGCTATGCAGAACCTAAGGTTCTCCAACAAGACAAAGACATAATTCAAGTGGAGTCTTCTTCATTGAGAATGGATCTAAATATGTTTTTTTCCAACATGAGGATACTTGGATATGGAAATAAATGTTGTGATGAAGCCTTGGATGACTCTGGTCAATGTCAAATGTAATCAGACAAGTTTGACGGATCAAATTTTCCAATTTCAGTAAAAAATTCTTTGCACTACACAGGGAAACTCTAAAGGAACTCTAGGGCAGACATAACACAAGGTGCTTGAGCCAAATCTTCAACAATACTATAATTGTGAGCGACTCATGCATTGGGATTGTGCATAAAAATTATTAAGACACATTTGGGGGAGCGAAGCATCATATCGTTGGATGGCTTCTCTATATGAAAAGAGCCACTTGGATGTGATAAAGATCGATCATTATCGATAGGACCACTCTTAGAATTATCATAATTACGAGCTCTAGTTTGAATATTAACTTCATCATCACACATGTGTACATTTTCATTTGTGGAATTCCCCCCTACACAATTGTAAACCATTAACATATGTGAGGGGACCCACCAATAATGCAAATGGACCCCAAGATACATAGTACAATCTCATAAACATGAATAAATGATTTGAAGTCAAACACTTGGAGAATCAATAAATCAGGGGTTAATGACGTGAACCCACTTTCGATCACAAGATAACCTGCCATTGATGTATGCAAGTCCCAAGGTACTATTAAGGTTTCTAAACCAACTTCCTAGATAAGGATTTGGCATTGATAGGAAGATATACATCAAAAGGAGGGAAATAAGGTATCCCACATCAATTGACATGAAATAACAACCATGAAGTTTTTCTGAAATAAGGAAACTACCAAGTACAAACTGACAAAGGGATGACTGATATGAAAGGTCAATCAAAATATTGAATGGCCAACTCAGGACCAAAACTTCCCTTTCACATAAAACACAACACACTAATGACCTGGGAAACACTAACACTGATAGGACCAAGATATAAAGAAACAATGTTGGAGGCATTGAAACTTTCTCCATAGTGATAGAAAGAATAACCGGTCAGAGGAGTACAAGCTGAAAATCATTATATATCTCCTATGACAATAATAAATCCCAACTTCAAGACAATGATGGAAACATGTGCTATGTTCAAGGGAGACAATGAATAACAACTACCACTCAAATAGAATTAAACACATATCGAAATTGTTCCCCCCCTTTCATTTTTTATGTTTTTGATTTTAAGTGTATTTTTCATGTTCTGGAAAGTGTGAGAAAGAGATAAAAGTATGCTACAATGGAGAAAAGGAGTGGCTCAAAGGCATACAACTACATTCCAAGTGCATGGAACAAAATAAAATGCAAAAAAGGTGTTGGTCAAGTAATTTCCACTCATGAATGTCTTCTCCAAGGGTACAAGGTCACAAAGTAGAGGCAATAGATGAAAATAACTAAAGTATAGAGTAATTGCAAAGGAAATAACCAAGCTAAAGAGAATGCTCGTGTAGAAGTATGTACCAAGACACAATAAACAATAAGAAAGTGCAACCATAAAGAAACAAAAATAACGAGGACTCCCTCAAGACGCGACCAAAAAAAGATAAGAGAGAAAACATGAATTATCATCTATTAAGTCATGACTAAGCTAAATATGGGTTCCTAGAGCTACAAGAATAACATAGCATGGGCACCTATTGACAAGAGGAGCGCTAACTAGAGCAATCCATGAAAGGCAGGAATTACCGTACAAGTTACGACCTGCAATAGATATGAATGACTAATGTCACAACCGGATAGTATCAAACCTAAGGCATAATGTAGGCGCAAATGATGGTTAATAATGAAATATTGGAATATAGGGAAATAAATATCACTATATGCTAGATCGAAACAAGTACCTTAAAGTTCACTAAATATGTCTCCTTCCACCTAGAGAGGATTTTGTAGATGTGTCCATTTGTTCAAATCCACTGGATGGCATGTTTGAGTCCTGGATGAATAGGTGGGGTGACTTAGGAAAGGGAGAGTAATTTTGTTTTTTGGTTTTTGAAAGTAACCTTGAAAATACAATATGGCACAAAGCACCATGTAGCATTGTTGATGTTGGAACATCGATCTTTGATGGTTCATCACACTTCTCCTAGAATCATTCGGTCCGGCGGTCGACCTACATATACAAACAATCGATTGGGTGATTGAACATATCTCTATATCAGTCGGTCGAGTAGTCGACAAGCCTATCGGTCAGATAATAAGCCAACAATCGGTTGGTGGATCAATCAACTGAGAAATTGACTATAATTTGGACGCATGGACTGTCGGGTTGAGCATCCTTGGCGGGTCGACTGTTGATCACATAATTGATCAATGGTGATGCATTAAAATGATATCATGTGGCTAGCAACAAGAAACTTGGAAAATCATATTAAATAAGATCAGACAATGGATATATTGTTGTATATCAAGAGAGGAGATCAACGACTCTCATCCAATTGCGTGCGACGAAGTATCCTTGGTGTTTCCGAATTCCGAGAATCAACATGAGAAACGTCGCGGTGCAACATGCCCTCAATAGGTGCATGATCAAAAGATTCGGGTAGGCATCCTGTGGGGATGTAACAATAGCCTTCTCATCATCATGGTCATCTCATTTCCATGGCTCCAATACCATGATAATTTCACCAAGTGTACTCAAACAAACAATTTTATTAATCAAGAAAAGAAAATTACACAATATGTGAGAGTCATAGTGTATATAACCTATGTAGCCTTATCTCAACATGCCATGTGTCCTTGACCATAAATGCAAGGATAATCACTACACGAAGAATCTGACAAGGAAAATTTATCTCCTAGGAAATATCTATCTTATAGAATAAATTTATTTATTATTATTCTATGAAAATGCCTATCTAAATAAACTTTAAGATTATTATGCTAACAATTTTCATATATCATGCAACAAGACAAACAACAAAAGGAAATATTGGGATAGGTATGAGTTAAATACAAAAGGATACCAACTAGTTTTACAAAGTGGAAACTACTTTGGTTGTAGTACAAGTGGTGGAAAGTTTGACTCCAAGCTGGAATGGAGAAGGGGTTGGTTTACTATATTCCATGTGAAAGAAAAGAAGAAGGTCACAAACATACTTGGATTGGGAGAGGAAATTCCTTGGTTTGCAAGACTTAGAGGCCAAAAAAATAATGCAAATGTTCTAAGTTTGTCATTTCAAATTTCTTCTTCAGGATGGATTTCACATGGGTTAAAAGTTTGGAGTCACTACCATTGAGTATAAGGTCACCAACATAAAGAAAAATTGTTATGATATGGATACCTACTTTCTTGGTATAGACATTGAGGTCAGAATGACATCTAGAAAAGCTGGTTTCAAGAAGAAAGTTATCCATTTTAACATGCCAAGCCCAAGGAGCTTGTTGAAGGCCATATAGAGATTTATTAAGGTGGAAAATAAGGATGTTGTCATTCTAAATATATCGAAGAGGTTGCTACATGTAAATTTATTCTTGTAAGAAGGTGGATTTAACATCCACTTGATGGACCTCCCATTCATATGAAGTGGCAAGGGATAGAACAAGGTGAGTGGAATTAATTTTGGCTATGGGAGAAAAGGTTTAATTATAGTCAATCCCTTCTACTTTAGAAAATCCTTAGTCAACTAATTGAGCCTTATGTCTTTCAACACTTCCATCTAATGCATACTTAGTTCTATACACCCATTTACATCTGGAATTTTTCATTCCTTTCGGAATAGGTACAAGATTCCAAGTATCATTTACCATTAAGGAACAATATTCTTCAATCATGGCTACATCCTAATCTGGATGGCCAGAAGCTTCTGCAAATTTTTATGGATCACAAGTCTTTGAAACTTGAGCCAAAAGAGAGGAGTCTCACTGGAACTATGAACATATATGACATTGATATATAGGATCACTAGAAAGATCACCGGTTGCTTCTCGTGTTGCATGGACCCATGTAAGAATTTATGGTGCTAGTGCAATTTTATGGTCAATGGGCCCAACTAGAGGAATATGGGAAAGCAAAGATGGATTTTCATCCTCACTAACATCATCTAAAGAAAAAAATAGAATAATAGTAGTATAAAAAAAGTTGGAAATAGAAGATGACATAATCATCAAAGATGGTTTGCAGGTTGAAGATGACACACGTGCTAAATTAATCTCGTAGACTGAGAGAACTTCATCAGACTTAACATCTCTTCTAATAATAATTTCATTGGAATGAGGTTGAAGAAGTTTATAACCTTTTACATTATTAGAATATCCAACAAAAATGCACTTCTCACTTTTATGTTATAATGCTTCCTTTTCTTATCAAGAATGTGAGCTCATGCTTCACTACCAAACACACAAAATTGGTTTACATGTGGTTTAATTTTACTCCATGTTTCTTCTAGTGTTATATATTTTAAATCCTTTATGGGAGTGCTATCAATTATGTAATGTGCACAATTAATTGCTTCTGCCAAAACAATGAGGGCTTAATCTCTTAGATTGAATCATTAAAATTTCCATTTCCTTTAATGTGTGACTCTTTCTCTTGACAACACTAATTTGTTGTGGTGTATATGGAATAGTATGTTGCATCTGAATGCCTTATGCAGGTTAGTGAGTTATAAATTTGTTGGTAACATATTCAACTCCATCATCTATTTTTACATTTTGAAGTTGATGTCCAAAGAAAGAAGCAAAAGGAAGTGGACCATACAAATCACTAAGAACAAGCTACAAGGTGGTCGAGGCATGTTGATGGAATATGGTGACTAATTTTCCCAATGATGTTTGCCAAGAACATAGCTAGAATATACACTTTCTCTACAAGAAACAAGAGGAAGATTAGTCACCATATTTTGATTACATAGTTGTTGGAATGAGAGATATTTTAAATGACCAAATTGCCCATGCCAAAGTTTTCTCAAGTCATTTCTATGAGCAATACAAA
>JZKD02S1594245.1:40241-52208 GCA_000966675.3 Picea glauca
TTGTATATCTATGGATCTAATAAAAATGGTCGTAACTTGGGCAAACAAAAACCTTTTCAAGTGAAACAAAGAGAGTTTTCAACTGAAAATAGTTCTTCAAACACACTAGAATGGTTCTCTTAACCCACAAATGCTCAAAAACAAAAGAATCCAAAAGTATTTTGATGTATATAGGAACAACGGTTCAAGATCTTGATTAACAATGGGAGCAGATGTTCATAGGGACTCTAATACCATGTTTGATAAATAAGGTATTTCCATACAGGTTGAACACCTCAAGGAAAACACTGACATAAATAGATCAATACATCAATGTATTATATTGTTAAAACCCTCAAAGAATGAAATAATCCACAACCCCGACCAATGTAGTCACCCGAGGCAATATATTAATGCAAAAGGAAAATAATTTACATATGGGCTTCTCACAATCAATCATCAACAAATCACCCTCCATGCTCTTTAAATATAGATCATGGACAAATCAAGTATTAATCCATGGATCGATATAGTTTTTAGTATCAAGGAGAAGATGAATCATTGGATCACTTTATGTTTAGAACACAATAATGATTGTCGGATTAGATAATTACAATAAATATTGAAAAAATGCATTAAAGTAACAAACTTTACTTGAAGATGTGTTAAACCAAGTTGATCTTAACTAACTCATTATTGTCCAATTATCCTAACATAAAGTGCACATTTTTTTAGAGTTTCCATATATTTGAAGAAATTCATTTTTGTAGCAACGCGTTCACATACACATATTTTAATCAAGGGAGAAAAAAATTACATTGAATAGAAGCATATGAAAAAACATT
The DNA here is from genome assembly GCA_000966675.3 of Picea glauca. NCBI lineage: Eukaryota > Viridiplantae > Streptophyta > Pinopsida > Pinales > Pinaceae > Picea > Picea glauca. The sequence continues at coordinate 41,066 of JZKD02S1594245.1, forward strand.
TAATAATACATCATGTGTTGGGCTTGCCATAATTGAATAAATCATTAAGATTGATGGCGATGCCTCTAGTTATGCATTTGGAAAAGTTTTGATTCAACAAGGCAAGCCTATGTCTTATTATTTTTCAACATGGGTAAGTCTCGAACTACTCTACTTATGAATTAATCATTCAAGGAATTATTTTTAGTCCAAGTCACAACACTCTTGACATTTTAAATGGTTGTCTAACCTACAACAATTTAATGTGATCATCAAGTATAAAAAGTGAATGGGATAGTTGATATGTTATTGAGACGTCCTAATATCATAGAATTAAGAGTGATTCACTTGTTACAACCATTTCCTCCTGAAGGCCTTGAGGAGTAGTATGAATAACATTGGGTTTACAATTTAGAATGTTCTTGTTTAAATCAAGGTAAATTAAACTTTGAGTATCACATGAAGGATATTAGTATCTTATTTTGGCATCATAACTTATGTGTTTCGAAAGGAGAGGCACAAGCATCACTGATGTAGGGAGCACATACATTGAAGGTGATTGGACACTTTGGAGTGAGAAAAACAATGCTAAATTTACAACACTATATATTAGAAAAAAATGCAAGTAGATGTAGCACAATTTATGCATAGTTGTTCAAGATGGTGTACTAGTAAGTATGCATCACATATTGTGTTTGAATATATCATTCTCAGTGCTAAATTACTTATGGGAAAGTGTGTTTATGGATTTTATTTTACTGGAGCGATTCCTAAAATTATAAATGGCTATGATTGCTTATGGGAAAGTGTGTTCGTCGATTTTATTAGAGGGATTCCTAAAATTATAAATGGCCATGATTGCTTTCTTGTAGTAGTGGATCATTCCAATAAAATGTAAAAAATGCCATTTCAAGTTAAAAAACAACAAATTTTATCATTCATGTATGTTTGGGTACAGTTTGGGCTTTCAACTTCCATAGTTTCATAGTGTATAGTTTGGGCTTTCAACTTCCATAGTTTCATAGTGTATAGTTTGGGCTTTCAACTTCCATAGTTTTATAGTTTTATTTTTTATTTTTTTATAGAAATACAATATTTTAAGTCATTCTCGGACCTTGTTGTGGGAAATGATGGATATCAAATCCATAGGGAGAGTCTATTTTCTTCTTCATATGAATAAGAATAGTAGAGTTTTGAATTAAGCCTTATTACATTTGTTTTGGGGATATAAACAAGGCCACTCAAAGACTTGGGATGAGAGTGTTCCTTGCATTCAACATTTTTATGATCCATTCACAACTTTACCAGTCAATCTCCTTCTGAGATATGTTTGGGTTTACTGCCCCAAACTCCTTTTGACGTGTCATTCTTTGTACTTGCTAGAAACCCATTTACAAATGGTGATTATGAGCAAATTTTTTGTTAAGGTCATAGACAAGATTCAACAAATCCATAGGCAAGTGCAAGAACAACACCACAAAAATTAACATCGTTATATGGAGCACCATGATCAACATAGAGAAACCCACTAGTTCAAAGTTGGTTATATGGTGTGGCTATATCTCAATAAAAAGACGTTTAAGGGTGAGAGCGACAAGATTAATCCACCTAAGTATGTGCCATTTAAAGTTGTACACCAAATTGAAGAGAATGCTTTCAAGTTTAATCTACCCATGCCCACGGGCATGGACTGTGTTATTAATGGAGAGAAGGATAAGCTCTTTGATCCTTCCATGATGGATGAGTATCTCGAAGCCATTGCTACTAGTAGTATCATGCTTAGTGGCATGCTTAGTGTGAGATCCATAGGTTATATTGTGTAGAGATACCATTTTTCATAGAAAAATCCATTATACTCGAAGAGGGTCATAAAAACGTTTGTAAAGGAAATTAAAAAGGAAACTTCCAACTAAAGGGAAATGGTTTACAAAATAGTGTAGGAGATATTTACACACCAGATGTTGATCATTTGAAGTTGTTGAGGAACCAACAAAAACCTTATGGTGGATGTGTGATCTATAAAGGAACAAGCTAAAAATTTGAAAAAATAGCTTAAGTCTTTATTTAAGGGAAACTAAAGCATTAAATGATTGAGGTGCTAGTGATAGGTTATCACTAGCACAAAGCCACAATAACATCATTGTTATACCTATCAAGAGACAATTAGCCAATTAACTGATGACTTTTTGGCTATAGATGGGATGAAGCTTAAAGAGGAAAACATGTGAATAAAACATGGTCCTTGAGATTAGAGATTTCACTTAGTGAGTTTGCATTAGTTGGGAGAGCAAGGAGATCATACCATATTTCTTGAACATATAATCATTAGTTTAAGCCATGAGTAGAGAGACAAGTTGTGCCAAATGCACATTACATGCCTTTGTACTAGAGGCCATTGTTATTTACACTTGTTGTAGGATGAAGGGTGGCAATTCCATTAAAAAGAAACTCACGAATTTGATGTAATGTCTCTTAATTTTTTGTAAACCAAATTGTGTGTAATTTGGAAGTTTTATTTTAAAAACCATTTTGGTTATAATGATTAAGTTTGTGACTTTCCCTAATTACTCATGTTAAAGTGGGTATTATACTAGATTAATACAGAGACAATGTTTATAATTCTCTAGTGGTTAGTTCAATGGGTTAACTCAATAGATTGTGGATAACATTATTGGGCATTTGGCTACTTGTGTGTTAGGGGTTAGGATAGTTTGAACCCCCTCTAGGTTGGGTGCACTAGTTTATAATGATGGTTTACTAGGTATGTCATCCATGATTGCGGGGAAACATCCCTTAGTTTGAATCCCCTAGGTTAAGTGCTCTAGTTTACAATGAGGGTTTTATGCTATCCATGAAAGTGGGGAAGCATCCCTTAGGTTTCTTTTGAAATAAATCAATGGGTGCCACCCCATTAAAATCGTATTCCATTGTTGCGTAGGATGCATTTTATTCAAAATGCACCATGTTCTAGGGATGATTCAAAACAATGATTAGAATCTAGTGATGAACCATGGCTCCACATGAAACTCTCTTATTTCCTTATGGTTCTAACATGCCTCAATTGTTTTACAAAATTTCCAAATAAATTGATGAAAACCATAAAAATCCATTTTACTAATTTACAATTAACTTTCATCAATTTAAAATTGTATAATTATACAATAAATTTTACAAAATCTCCAAATAAAAACCAACTAAATTAATGAAAACCATAAAAATCCATTTTGCTAATTTCCAATTAATGTTGGTCAATTTAAAATTGTATGATTGTACAATAAATTAAAAATAATAAACCAATAAACATGTATCTCTCTAGTACTGAAAGCACAACTACTAATTAAAGGTAAAAGGATTTCAAGAAACTAAACAGATTGAGGTTCCATACCATTGGAGGGACCAAAAACCTTTTAAAAGATGAATCCAATCATGTTTAAAAGGTGAATCCAATTAAAAAATCTCATATAAAAGAGGAATCAACTATGATTTTCATTGAAGTGTGCTTATAAATGATGATTCCACTTGGCGTTGTTCAACGAAAATAAAAGATGAATCAACACGATTTTCATTGAAGTGTCATTATAAATAATGATTCCATTTGGCGTTGTCCAACTGTTCAACGAGGAAACGCTTCAATCACAGACTGCAAGGCGGGAATGCTGATTATATTGTAACGACCAAACCCGCCTTCCAACAAAATCTTCTTCCATTCTTCCTCCGTTCTCTCTTTCCCGCCGGAGCTGTGCGCCACCATTACCAGATCAAACACTATGCCTAAATTAGGATCCAGAGCCGCCTTTTTTTTCTCACCTTGATCGGCCGCATCCAGTACCACGTCTACTATGATGACCTTCCCCGTCTCCGGGATGGCCTCTCTGCAATTCTTCAGTATCTTTATGCAGTCCCCGTCGCTCCAGTCATGCATGATCCACTGACCACAGTAGGAAAACAAATTACAGTAAAAATGTGCTCTCAAGATATAGTTAGCCTCTTGAACAGTTGGCAAGTGTAGTTAGATTCTTGGACAGTTGTCAAGTGTAGTTAGCTTTTTGGACAGTTGGCAAGTGTAGTTATATGAAGTGTTATGTTTAATGAGGGTTGAGTTCAAATTTCAATTTACTGTGCCTGTGAAGATTATAATTGGCCAGTGTAGTTATATGAAATGTTATGTTCCATGAGGTTTCGAATTCAAATCTCAATTTACTGTGCCTGTGAAGATTATAATGATAGCTGTTGAAATCGATCCATGTTTGACAAGTGTAGTTATATGAAGTGTTATGTTCGATGAGGGGTTTTGAGTTCAAATCCCCCAATTTACTGTGCCTGCAAAGATTATAGTGATAGCTGTTGAAATCTACCCATGTTTGACAAATGTAGTTATATGAAGTGTTATGTTCGAGTTCAAATCCTCCAATTTACTGTGCCTGCAAAGATTATAGTGATAGCTGTTGAAATCTACCCATGTTTGGCAAGTGTAGTTATATGAAGTGTTATGTTCGAGTTCAAATCCCCCAATTTACTGTGCCTGCAAAGATTATAGTGATAGCTGTTGAAATCTACCCATGTTTGGCAAGTGTAGTTATATGAAGTGTTATGTTCGAGTTCAAATCCCCCAATTTACTGCGCCTGCTAAGATTATAGTGATAGCTGTTGAAATCGACCCATGTTTGACAAGTGTAATTATATGAAGTGTTATGTTCGAGTTCAAATCCCCCAATTTACTCACCTGATAAGATTATAATGATAGCTGTTGAAATCAAGCCATGTTTGACAAATGTAGTTATATGAAGTGTTTCCATGAAGTTTCGAGTTCAAATCCCCCGATTTACTATGTCTGCGAAGATTATAGTAATAACTGTTGAAATCGACCCCATATCAAAAGACCGGCACAGTTGCCTATTCCGCTTGTCATTAATAAAAAACTGATTCAATTACAAGGTCGACTCACCTTCATGAATATTGCCTCAGCAGGCGGCACGGATTCGAACATGTCTCCTCCCTGGTGCTCCACACCTATTTACATACACACAACATATATATTCATTATACATATCACGATTGGCCCTGGGGTTCAGAATGAATAAAATAATAACCTGGGTGATGGGGAGCAGTGGCCACGACATGAGGGAGATCGTAGTTGATGCCTCTGATGGAAGGATAAGCTCTCACGATCTCTGCGACCGCGGTTCCAGTCCCGCCGCCGACGTCCACCAAGGAATTCAGGGCGTGGAAGCCGTGATACTTGGAAAGGAGAGCCTTCATCACGATCCTGGCGTTGCAGGCCATGGCGCTGTTGAAGAGATGATTGAAGTCGGGATGAGCGGAGGCATAAGCCCAGATCTCGGCATTGTTGGCCCTCTCGAAGGCAATGCCACCGTCCAGCACGCACTCGTTGAAACGGTGCCACGGCGCCATGGTTCTCTCGTCGTTCTGCATCAGCAGCATCGGGGCCATCGACAGCTCCCTGGATTCTTTGACCAGCCACTTGGACGCGGGCGCCAGGCCGTATCTCGTGCTCTCGTTCCCTCCCTCGGGATCTACAGAGGCCCGGAACACGCCCTTCGCCACCAGGAAACGCATGATTCTGAACAGACACGAGGCGTCGGGCGATTCTCTGGGGAGCCTGGCCACGATTTCTTTGAGAGAAAGGGTACCGCGGGGGCCTTCGCGGGCGATCATGTCAGGGATTCCCAGCAGAACCGCACACTTAACGGCCAGCGACTCTGCAAAGGCAAACGTGCACCTCCATGCATGGGCCTGCCCTACCAATTCCTCTTCCTCGCTATCGAAGAACCCATCGCTACACATTTCGCCGCTCATGTTCGATTCCCTTGAGCACCGATTGCAAATAGAATAGCAACGAAGCACCATGCAAATACCCGGTGGGTTAAATTGGTTTATATAGCTCCAACAGTTGCCATGGATGTCGAAAAATTCCGCAGGTGACCAATGGGCTATCGAAAAATCGAACCACCTCCCCGCCACGCGCTGCCTTCCGGGAGAGTAATGAAGGGGGTGCCCACTGCGATGTGGCATCCTTATCTCGATTGAAGATTCCGAATCTGCAAGCGAGTTAAGTATTAAGTTAATAGTGAGGGGAGATTTTTATTTATTTATTTATTGTAAGCTTTGTTTAACTGTTTTATAAAATAGTTTTATTTGTTGGAATCCTACTTTATAAATTTGTATTGAGGATATTCAAATTATACAGAAATAATTATTCAGTATTTAACATTTTCTTATCAAATTTCTAGTAAATATCCCTTAAAAAAATATAAAAAAAAATCATTTTATAAAACATCTAGACTAAAATTTTTACTAGATTTATTTAATATATTTAACATGTTTTAGAAAATATTTTAAGTTTTCTATTACTTTAAACATTTTTATTTAATCCATAAATCTGCAATCGAAATAAGTATACTCATAATTATTTGTTTAATTCGGTTGCAGATTTGGAATCTGCAATCTAGATAGATAAGGATGCCGGCACTTGCCAATTGAGCTGCCCCCCGGGGACTTTTAATACGATCTTCTTAATACATTAATAATCTCACATTTAAGGGTGGATTGAATTACGATATCATTAGCATTTTTCACATTCTAAATTCAATTGAATTATTAATTCAAGTAATAATTTTATATTTTAAAATTATGAATATATATATATATATATATATATATATATATATATATATATTTCATAGTTGCATGAGAATTGTTTTCGATATTTTTAATATCTCTTAAATTTGTTTTCAATGTTTTGGGAGTTTGAGAATGGGTAAAAAACTTTTCTGGGAATTGTTGTGGGAATTTAGAAGCTTCAACATTAAAGAAATGAGAACTTGGGAATAAGTTTCCTAAATATTTTTGATATCAATAAATATCAATTTTAGATATTATTAAATTTAAATGTAAATATGTGTATACCATTATTATAAACACATAATTTATTATAATTTTTTTATTATATTTATGCAAAATATCACCATAAAACAAAAAAACTAAATTACACTTAAATATTAATTTAAAAATTATTTAAATAAAATTTTTAATAATTATCACTTTATAGTTGTGGATATAAAAAAGTTTTAATATATGTGTGTTTGCCTTCAAACCCAGATTAAACATGGAAGTCAAATAAATTACCCTGTATTGTTGCTATCAACCAACCATATCATTGATTTTTATTGTATTTTCATATTACAAGAGAGTACTATTTAACTTTTTCCAATGAGAACAAAAATAATGCTTAAAATTTAAAAAGATATTTGAAATTTATATTGTAAAGTTAATTTTAAAAAGATATGAAAATTTTATATTTATCTTTTGTTGCTCATTTTCTAATCGAATCTTTATATATTTTAAAGTTAAAGTTTCAGTATTGCCTTAAATATTTTCATATAACTATTAACACAAATTAAACTACTAATTTTGATAATGTAATTTTATGTTATTAACACAAATAAAATTTAAAATGTATCATTATCTAAATATACTGTATTTTTTTTTATAACTTTTTTTTTTGATACTAGTATCCACCACATTAATATTTTTTAATCATTTTTTTAAATTATGGAAATCCATAATTTGTAATATTGTTTTTTTTTTTTTTTTTTTTTAAGAATCAATTATTTGTGAAAGTGATTTAAGTTAAGTCTAAGATTAAACTAACTAACTTACAATATAATCAAAACTTTTAATAAAGTAAAGTTTTGGTATGCTAAAGATGAACCTTTAACAATGTGGAAGGTATAAAAAATTGGATTTGAAAATGTTTAGATGTCATAAATAATTCTTCACCTTTAACAAGTGCAAGGTGTAACAAATTGGATTTGAAAATGTTTAGATGTCATAAATAATTCACAAGTGCAAGGTGTAACAAATTGGATTTGAAAATGTTTAGATGTCATAAATAATTCTTCCACCTTTAACAAGTGCAAGGTGTAACAAATTGGATTTGAAAATGTTTAGATGTCATAAATAATTCTTCCACCTTTAATTAACAAGTGCAAGGTGTAATAAATTGGATTTGAAAATGTTTAGTTGTCATAAATAATTCTTATATAGAATGTCAAAGTAGTGCTCTCTCCATAATTATCAAACCATGAGTATTCACACTCTAAACCATATATGTTCAAGGCAAACTATAACTATGACTAAGAAAAAACATTATATTATTTATAGATATGTGAAAGCAATCTCTTGGCAACTTAGACATGATTTTTTCAAGAGAAAGAGGGGCATGAGGGCTTCATGGGTTAATTACCAAACCATGAGTATTCACACTCTAAACCATATATGCTCAAGGAAAACCATATATATGATTAAGAAAAAACATTACATTATTTATAGATATGTGAAAGTAATTTTTTGACAGTTCAATCATGATTTCTTTAAGAGAAAGAGTGGCGTGGGGGATTTCATGGGTGATCATGTTAGGGATTTCTGGTAGAACAATGCACTTCACAGCCAAGGACTCTATAAAGGTGAATGTGCACTTCCATGTCTATGCTTGCTCCACCAATTCATTTTCCTCGCTATCAAAGAAACCTTCACTACACATTTTGTCATTCATGTTCAATTCCCCTACACATTGATTGTAAATATTCTCAAAAACATAGTCTTCATGCAAATACTTAGCAAGTTAGCTTGGTTTATATAGCTCCAATAGTTGCCATGGAAGTCAAAAAACTCGTCCCAACTTACCGACGAGCTATCAAAAGTCAAACCACCTCTATGCCACACACTTACCTTCTAGAAGAGGAATAAAGGGGTGCCTACTATCCAATCACAACTCGCTATGCTAGGTGGTAGGGAAATTAGGCAAAGAAGATATAAATGTGGCAATATACTACCTCTATATTGGAAAATATGATCCAATGTAGAATATTGGAAGTGTGCCACATGGTGTCATCACTAGCAAGATGCCACTAGTGATGACAACTTTTGTCATATTATTTGCAATCATGAAGGCAAAAATAATTATTGGGTTTATTGGAAGTGTTTTCAATAAAGAAGGGTAAAGGTTTTATGAAAAATGTCTTATGCACAAATGGATTGTGAAATGTTAACATCTAATATTTGCGACTTCATCAATCCAAAATGATTCCCACCAAATTTTAGGCTAAAAATGTTAGTTTCCCTTTTTGTTGTTTTCAATGGCTTGACACAATTCGTCGTGAGCTTAGACCACTTGGAAAAGCTAAACGTTCTACATTTTCAACCTTTTTCTATTTTCCATCTACAAAATTTGGTCGGGCAATCTTCGTTGAAGTTACAATTTTGGATTTGATGAAATTGTTGTTTTTTGTGCATAAATGGATTCATAACCATCTAATACATCCACTGCAATGAAAGTGTGCAATGCTAACATCTAATATTTACGAATCCATCAATCCAAAATTATTCCAGTCAAATTATAGGTCAAAAATGTTATTTTTTGTTCCCGTTATTTTGAATGGCTGGAAAAAAGCTAATTCCTGGTAAGTTTATACTACTTAGAAAGAACGCTAAACATTCTACATTTTTTTCCTTTCTGGTTTGTCATCATTGAAATTCGATCAAGCAATCTTTGTTGAAATTGCAATTTTAAATTGATGGGATTGTTGTTTTTAATGCAAAAATAGATTCAACACCCTAGCATACTCCTACTATAATCAAAGTGTGTAAGGTTAATATCTAATTTATTTGATTTCATCAAACCAAAATGATTCATATTAAATTTCAGTAAAAAATGTTAGTTTCCTTCCCATTATTTTTAATAGATAAAAAAAGAGTCAATCCATGATGTGTTTAGACTACTTTGTTTTCAAGTATATCATATATCCAAAAATTCATTTTTAATTTTTAATTGTTACCCCAAAAAAATTTAAAAGAAAAAAATCATATATTTCATTTAATTAAAAAAAATGATGCATTTTGCAAATGCATACACTAAAAATTTAAAAGAAAAAAACCATATATTTCATTCAATTAAAAAAAATGATGCATTTTGCAAATGCATACACTAGCAAGAGAGTCATACAAAAGAAAAAATATGACCAGTACATTATAACAATAGGATCTTTCATTACATATCTTTTACATAATAAACCATGGAATAGAAAAAAAAACTCCAACCATGTATTGTAGGCCAATTGTCCACGTATAAAAATTGATAATTCATTTCATAAAATATGACCATCATTATATTATGCTTGAAGTAATTTTGTGCCTATCTATAGTATCAAGAATGGTGACATAGTCTATAACAAATACAGTCTGAAATTTGGTTGTCAATGGAATCATCAACTTTAATAATGCATTCCCTGTTAATTATCTACATATAAATGTCAATAAATCCCTTTATTTCATAAAAATATCACATATAACATTATTATATTTTTCCTAAAAATATCACATGTAACATCATTATATTTTTCCTATGATAATTTTGTATCTATCTATTTATAGTCACAAAAATTGTCATATAATCTATCAAAACTATCAATAAATATTGTCATTTAAATTTTGGTTGTCCCTTTATTCCATAAAAATATTACATATAACATCATTATATTTTTCCTAAAAATATCACATGTAACATCATTATATTTTTCCTTTGATAATTTTGTATCTATCTATATCTATAGTCACAAAAATTGTCATATAATCTATCAAAACTATCAATAAATATTGTATTCTAAATTTTGGTTGTCGCTTTATTCCATAAAAATATCACATATAACATAATTATATTTTTCCTAAAAATATCACATATAACATCATTATATTTTTCATATGATAATTTTGTATCTATCTATTCATAGTCACAAAAATTATCATATAATCCATCAAAACTATCAGTAAATATTGTCATTTACATTTTGGTTGTCGTTGGAGTTATCAAATGAAAGTGGAAAAGTGGTGTTCCGAACCCCTCCTTAGGTGGAGAGTTTGCTTCCCTATTAAATTCTTTGTAGACATTTCTAATTTTTATTATATAAATAATAAATTCATTTTAAATTTTTATTGAGCATTCGTCACGATAAAAAGAAATTGAGACTAATTTATAATTGAAGTGTGTATATATGATATAGGGCGATTAAATTGAGACTAATTTATAATTGAAGTGTGTATATATGATATAGCGCGATTATTGTTTGTTGAGACCAATTTTGATTTA
>JZKD02S1594245.1:55829-84079 GCA_000966675.3 Picea glauca
GGGAGGGCTATCCTCATTTAAACCCCGGCTTAAATCACAGCCAGGTGGCCCTCGTTCTCCAGCTGTCACCCTATTCGGGGCTACTGATCTATAAACTTAAATTAATTAATTTAATCTATTAAATTATTTTTATGATAAATTCCTATTTATTCATAAAGATTTAAAAAAATGAGATTATTTTACAATTTAAATATGTATGTAATGATTATAATAATTGTTTATGAGATTAACTTTGATTGATGAGATCTATAAACTTAAATTAATTAATTTGATTTTTCAAGTTTTTTTAATGATTGAATTTTTGAAAACAAAATGTTATTTTAAATCTGGTTTTATTATCAATCTTTTAAAAATTAGATTTAATATTTGTATAAGTTGAATAATCCAAAAGAAAATGTTTTTCACTATTTACATTATTATTTTTGAAGAGTTTATATTTATTTTTGTGCTAAAGCTTTTTAATGACTTGTCTCACTATGAAACTGGTAGGAATTTGTTTAGATCTTTGCAATATTGTTTTTTAATGGAACAATAATAAAAATATAATTTTGATCTTGTTAATAATTTGTTTTATTAATTTCACTTTCTTATTCATTCTTAGTGTCCATGTCACTTTACATTTTTCTTTTAAACTTAGTTATGATGTTTCTTTCAAAAGTGTTTATATTTTGGAGGGCATCCTTCTCCACTCTTCAAGGAGGGTTTAACCAACACACTGCATCTGTTGTCCAACCTCTTTTGTGTCTTAAATAACTTTACTAAGTTGAAGTTGTTTGATTCAATGATAAGAACCTTGTCAATCTTCATGTTAATTACATTGTGCTTATACATTCATTAAGTGGCATCATTACAATGAAAATATCCTCTATTTATTTTCTATGAACATTACAAACAAACCATGAGATATGAATTTATGAGCGGAACGAAATGAAACACAGATCTATAACATTAACAGAAAGATACAATGAACAATAACAATGATATAGTGAAACTTGACTTCTATTCAATAAATAAATCTACTGAAACTATAAAATGCAGAATAAAAACAATCTTGCTCGAATGGTGGTAGCTAATCTCTTAGAAGAGATATGGAGGCTACACGTATTCGTTTGAGCACATTACAATGAGGCCTCTAGGATTTTTTAGCATCTAGAAGTAATAAAAAAACCCTAGACATCCAAAAACCTAACCCTAAGAGATGAAGTGCCAAAAGTCATGTGGGTCGCAATGGGGTAAGTTGGTACATCAACTTCCCAGGGTCATAACTTTTGCATATGATCTTCGTTTTAGGTGCACGATAGACCGTCAGAATGTTTTTATCCAAGGACCACACATTTTGTCGTCGCAATCTGGCTCTGTTTATAGTGTGATTGTGGCGAGCCCAAAAAAAGTTCTTTAGAGCTTCAAACCGACCCCGAAAGTTTAGGACCAAAAAAAACTAGAAAAAAATGCCAAGATGAAAATTGTATGTGAGCTAGTTGGAATAGGTGGGTGACCACCAATATCCACTTAGATCACCATGAAAATGTGCATGGTGGTCCTCTAAACAAACTATGGAAATGTCCATTATGGTCATGGACCCAAACAAGTAACTTACTTTGATCAAATTTTGATTATATGTAATGGATTTTAGTTACCTAACACTATGATCTTGGACCCAAACCCACACAAATAACTTACTTTTATCAAATTTTGGTTAAGTGTAATGGATTGTAGTTACTAACACTATAAACAATTTATGTTACATTTTAATTCATAATAAAATTTATTATTGATATCAAATCTAAAGTTAATTAAGATGGATGTTAAGTTGGGTCATAATTTTCTACACAATTTTTCATATCTAAACTCCAAAATGTTTATTTATTTATTTATTAATTATTCAAAATGAAATTGATTAGTTATTATGATCTAACCACCACGATGCCCTTGAATATTACAATGGAATATTACTTATTAATTCTATGAAATATTATTGAGTATTACTATGGAATATTGTTGATTATTTAAAATGAAATTGATTTATTTTTCATATCTTAACTCCACAATACCCTTGATTATTGCCACATAATATTGATTATTCAAACTGAAGTTGATTAAGATGGACATGCATTCCACATTTCAGAAATTTCAGAATATTGATTATTCAAAATGAAATTGATTAAGATGGACATGCATTCCACATTTTTATGACTTTATTGTTAGGGTATGATCTTCTTGATGATTTCTCACATTTTCAAGGATTTTGGCCTAAATTTCGTTCTCCTTCACACATTTTCATATTATACACTCAATTGAATTATTAATTATCAAAAAGTAAAGTGTACTAAAATGGACTTTAATAGATGCATTTTACTTTTTTTTACCACGAAATCCTTTGCAATTTGTCATATCTTAAAGTCCATAATGAAATTGATTATTGATTTTTAGAAGTGGGAGTGGAATCTAGTGAGACCCTCACTTGTCATATCCTAAAGTTAATAATGAAATTGATTATTGTTTTTTTAGAAGTGGGGTGGAATCATAATGAAATTGATTATTGATTTTTAGAAGTGGGGTGGAATTTAGTGAGACCTTCACTTCTTTAGAATATCGGATGTAGTGTAACTCAATTGTTAGTTATAATAATGGTTAAGGATTTAATTGGGTTAAAATTTTTAATTTATGATGTCATTGTAAACAACATATTATCGATGATCGTGATATCATGATGTGTGTGTTGAACTTAATTAGTTTAAGGGGTTGTATCACATAATTATCGTCAATGTTACTAGGTATTTGACTTTTTTCATGTTAATAGGTGATTGGTTTGAATCATCGTGGATAAGACATACTAGTCTACATGTATAAGTTTACTAGGTATACCAACCATGAATGTGGAAAAACATCCTTTGAATTTCTCTATAAAGTTTTCTTTAATTTTTTTTATTGAACTCCACTATAATAGAACCATGACATAAAAATAATTCAATTTTGTATTTCAAATGCATGCATATTATCCATTAATTACAATTTATATTAAACTAATACTTTCAAGTACGAGAAGATTCCTCTTCTTCCAAATGCTCTACGTTTGAGATAATATTTTTTTGACATGCACAACAAATTTAATGGCCCTACAACTTCATTTTCATTCTTTTTTTAATCCAAGGGTTTTTTTAAGGATAACTTAAGTAGATTCTCGTATTCAACCACACTTTGATAGATGAAATATATATACCAATATATCAACTTTGTCCATTGCAAAGGTAGAATTCATGGTTTATTTTTAGGTATGTGTTTTGTTTCACCACCTTTGTTTAATATGTAGTGTGCCACACTATCTTAAGAGAGGAATGGGAAATAAGTCTTGAAATGAAGAAGTGGGATAAGCACATTCCAACCAATAGGTCAAGCATTTTAGGAAAATAACAAGGAAGCTAAATCTAGAGGGAATGCCATCACTCTACCAAACTAGGGCATAATGAGCTAGAAGGACGAGGCAACTAAGTTTATTCAGGTTTCAATATTATGCAATGTACCTTAGTCGTTGGGGATTAATCATTTGAGTTTAATCATGAATTGTAGTAACAAAAAGTAGACTAAAAAAAAAATTAACAAAGAAAAAATAGATCATAAACAAGGTTTATTGAGCTCCTTTGCTTAGGTGTTCTAGTTAATCTACTAGCTCACAATAGAGAAATATAAACAAAACAATGGAATCAGAGTTAAATTTAGCCTAATTAATCCCTTTTAAACCCAATGAAAGTAAAGTAGAAAGCATTATGTTTGTTACCTAGTTTCCTTTTGTGGTCAAGCAAATTGTGAAAAGGAACCTTGGGTTTATTTACTTCCTAAGCATACCACGACTATGTGAAAATATGATCTATCCGACTTTACTCTAATCTACTAACATCTATTTGGTCTTAGGGAAGACACACATAGAAAGCAATTAAGGAAGGTGATAACCTCTCAACATACCTAAAGTTATGTTGAAATTCACATGTGAAAACATGCAAGGATAATTTATTTGGACAATAATAATAAATACTAATATTTTTCCATGGCCATGGCTTAGCTAGACACCAAATTGATGTATCAAGTCCCCTTGTTTGTTGGAAAAGGGACCCCCTCCATGCAATGATTTGACTACTTATTCTATGGAGGTGTACATACTCTACCCCATCTAGATTCGAACATGTGACCTCCAAAGAGGAAACCATGTTCTTAACCATTAGGCCCGCTCAAGTTTTACAACAAGAAAGCCACACACACACACACACACACACACACACACACACACTTTTCTTAGGCGGGGATGAAGGTTGACCGAAGTACAAATGGATGGAACCAAGACACCATAAGATACAATAAATTGATCCAACAAAGGAGATCCAAATCAATAAGCAAGAGACATCAATAGTATAAACCTTCAGTAGGTGAACTATGGTTTATGGAGATAGATGATCCTTGTAATCATAATAGTGTGATAGGTGATATAGGAAATTGCAAATTTGCAAGTGATCTTTTAGCATAGCAAAATTTGGGTATGCTAAGGAGGGGCCTTTAACAAAGTGCAAGGAAGTTCAACAAAATAGTTTTGTGAATGTTTGGATGCCATATGTAGTCATTGCATAGAATGTGGAAGTAGATATCTCTCCATAATAGTGAAACTATGAGTGTTAATAGCCTAAAACATATGCATTCAACATAAACCATACGTATGGCTAGGAAAAATAACCCTATTTTCTACAAGTATGTGAAAGCAATGGGTCATTCGTACAATATAGATACAAAAATTCATAATTAAGTGTGTGTGCTAAAACCATTCATGAAAAGGGGGATTTAACCAAGGTGGACTCATAATAAAGTGCAACCCAACAAAGCTAGGTATGCTACTTAGTATTTTTTCCTACACAACTTATTGGATTTGAGAAGGGGGAGGGTTAGATGGAGGAAGGAGGGGGAGGAGGGTGGGAGGAGAGATGAGGGTTGGGAGATGAGCTAGAGTGAACCTAAATGTTTGACAATGAAAAAAAAAATGTTTGGCCTACATGGGAATCCAACAAAGTCCATTGTAGTATTGTATCAACATTATCAATCCCTATAATAGGGAAGGTCTCACCTAAAAAACATTGCCAAGATTTGTACTAGGTGGGGTGCATGGAAAAATGAGGTTAGCCATAATGAACAACCGATTACTACATTATCATTATAGATGCTTTCCATTACTTATACTTATTCGAAAAAAACTAAATTAATATTACTTAATCATACATTGAATATGAAAGAAGTATGAAGCAACAACACACACACATCATCCAAATATAATGTAAACAAACATATTTAGAACAAGTGGTATTGTATTATTCCATTAAAAAATAACTAGAAAATACATCATTTCTTCTGCAACACACCAACAACATATCCATACAATATCAAAACAATCACAACAACCTTTAGCAACCATAACAATGACATCAAAAGACCCAACGTTCAATTCTCAACTCAATATCAGAACCAACTATCTATCAACTCTCAATGACCCTTTCCCTTATCCCACAAAGATCATTTATAATTTTTTTCCCCTATAATCATCTTTGACAGATCAAAGCCCTAGAATAACTAACTTATTCAACTACCTTATTATATATCGAAGATGCATGCACATAACATAGTTTCTCAAAGCTACAAAACTAGGGACTCTTTCCTACAAATCCAGTATGTCTTTGGGTTGACAAAGTTCCTTTTCTTTATGATCTATAAATTACCATGGATATTCCACTAGAATAGTTCATCACAATAGATCTTAAAATATTCTAAAAACTCTTACTATTTTGTGTTTTACTTAGATTTTAGATTTAATATTACTATCTTAATGCATGAAATACTAAATAAAATGAAACTAAAATGAAAGAGATAAGAAAATAACACACTATCCACACAATGAACACAATATGTACCCAAGGAATACCGAAAATGACAAAAACCTAGTTAGAAGGTCAGGCCTATATGTTCTACTCTTTTATTCTCGGTTATGAAATGCAAATACAAAGAAAGGAGCACTCACTATGGAGTTTCCATGGGCACTATGACTAATATGGTTGCTACATGATATTATACTTCATTTTTTTTTCTTCAATATACACTCTCAATTCTCTACTCTCCTATGAAACAATACTCAATAAAATAATAATGGAACCCCTTCCTTTCCTAGCATCCTAGTATTTAATATAGCCTAATAGTCATCTAGGGTCATGGTTAGGGTCTTTGCATGCCTCAACCCCCAATTGATGTTAGGGTTTTGGACCCTCCAAAATATTCTTGATAGTCCACATATGAATAACTTCACATGTGTGAGTAATGGAAGCTAACATGGCATCCAGTCAATATCATGGTGGTCAACATGATAGGTCAAATTGTAGGAGGAATAAGTTCTTCATATGAACTCCACTTGAGGTGATCTTCACACAGTTAGAAATGTCTCGAAGTGTAGAACAATGTTGAGAGGTTGTGAGATAAGCTCACAAAATTTTGACCATGAAAATGGTTGTTTAAGGCCTTTAATGGGTTTTAGAAGGTTTTGGACTCCAAATCACAATGAAATCACCAAAGTGGGACCTTCCCATAAAATGGGGCCTACAATCCAATAAATCCATTTTTTCCACCCATAAAGTACCAAAATAGATTACAACTTATATAATGATCCATTCTAGATCATACCTCCCCATTTAGGGAGGGTTTTGGTCCCAAAAATATTTTATTGAAGGAGGTGTGGAATTTTTTCCTCTAACTTCTCCCCGGAGTACCATTTGGACTTGCTTGGAAGTTGTTTTCAACCCAACCTACCAAAGTTCATACTTCCCCTGTATTGTTCTTTTGTAGTTCTTCTCTAAAACTGTATCTTCTTCTAACTCTACCTTGAGCTATGTAATTTCAAGATGAAATATATGTTGGTAGACAAAGATCAGTGGATTGCGGTGGATCCAGGTACTGTACCTACATGAGCATCAACAAATGACTGGAAAAAGTTGGATAAGAAGGTGAAGAACACAATATGATTGTGTCTCTTAGATTCAATATTACTAAATGTGTCAAGGGAAGCTACAACCAAGAGTTATGGGATAAGTTGGGGAATTTGTATCAGTCTAAGTCCCTTGTAAATAAAATTTTCCTACGAAAGAAGTTGTATAACCTAATGATGAGAGATGGAGACTCGATGACAGAGCATCTAAACACATTCAATACTATGGTAAGTCAGTTATTATCTATTGATATTAAAATTTCAGATGAAGATAAGTGTATCAGTTTATTGTTCTCTTTACCAGACTCGTGGGATAATTTGGTTGTGGCCATAGGTAGTAATACAACTACCTTGAGTTTCGATGATGTGGTCTCATCCTTGTTTTCAGAGGAGATGAGACAAAAGAACATGGAAGGACAGATCACAGATGAATTATTTGCAAGACGACGCTCCCAAGAAAGAAATAAATCTAAGTCCTCAAGTGGGATATCTAAATCTCTCAGAAAGTTTGTAAAGGTATGTTGGAGATGTGGAAAAGAACGACACTTCAAGAAGAAATGTAGATCCAAAAGCGTTGAGAGAGTGAAGGGATATGAAGGTGCTCCCTCTATAGAAGAAAATACCTCCAAGGAAGAAGGAGGGGATGTGTACTTGGATTCTTCAAGAAGACATGCAGATCATGAGGCATGACTGGTTGACTCAGGTGCATCCTTTCATATGACTCCCCACAGGGAGTGGTTATGTGGATATGAAAGGTATGATGAAGGTAATGTATTCCTAGGTGATGAATCGACATCCAAAATATTAGGATGAGGAAAAGTCAAGTTGAGGCTCATAGATGGAAGGATTAGAACACTGCTTAGTGTTTTTCACATCCTAGGATTGGCCATAAATTTTATTTCTATAATAAAAATGGACGATGCAAGGGTAAAAACAATATTTGAAAAAGAAACCTACAGGATGGTTTGAGGAGCAATGGTGTTGCTGAAGGGAGTTCGGATTGGAACTTTGTATAATATGTAAGGAAGAACTATTAGTGATGAGACTAATAGTTCCATTGTTCCTGATATTGGAGTTGAAGAAGAAAAACTCTCACAACCTTTGGAGAAAAGGTTATGTTGTGGAATCAAAGACTGGTGCATATCAGAGAGAAGGGTCTTTGACTACTACATAGTAAAGGTATGGTTGAAGGTATGTCTAACTACTCTCTGGATTTTGATTTATGTGAACATTGTGTATATGGGAAGAAAAATTAGGTAAGATTCCCCTCTAGTGCAATGAGGGAAGAAAAATTAGGTAAGATTCCCCTCTAGGGCAATGAGGGAAGAATGAATTTTACATCTAGTGCACAGTGATGGGTTTGGACCTATGTTGGTTCCATCATTGGGAAAATCTATGTACTATGTATCAGTTATAGATGAATTCTCGAGGAATACTTGGATATATTTCCTCAAGAAGAAATCTGAAGTCTTTGAAAGGTTTAAAGAGTTTAAGGATATTGTTGAGAATCAAATAGAGAAACTAATTAAGGTGTCGAGGATGGATAATGGTGGAGAGTTCTGTGAGAATGAATTTGAATAATTATATAAGAAATGTGGTATAGCAAGGAATAAGACTACTGCTTATACACCTCAACAGAACAAAGTTGTAGAAAGGATGAACATGACACCGATGGAAAAATCAAGATGCATGCTTAGTGGTGACGGATTTGGGCAATAATTCTAGGCAGAGGTAGTGGGTACTGCATGTTACCTGGTCAATTGTTCACCCTCATCAACACTAGATTTCAAGACTCCACATGAGGTATGGATTGGTAAGAAACCCTCTCTGATAAATCTCAAGGTATTTGATTGTGAGGCCCATGCTCATGTTCCAAATGAAAACATGATTAGGCTAGATAATAAGGTTGAAAAGTGTATCTTTATTGGACATAAAGATGGTATCAAAGGTTATAAGCTTTGGAACACATAAACTAAGAAGGTTGTGTGTAGCCGAGATGTGGTATTTAGAGAAATGAAAGATGTTGTCAAATATGAAGTCCTACCAAGTAAGGAAGAACCAGATAAAATAGAGTTTGAGTCAAAGGATGATGAATCAGACTCTACAGAAGAACAAGAATCAGAAGAAAAAGACCCTCATACTCAAGTATTAAGAAGATCGGTTCAGGAAAATAGGTTACTGGAAAGGTATACTCCACCTGATTTCCGTTCAAATTTTACTTTGTCTATTACTAATGATGATCCTAGAACTATTAGGGAGGAAGTGGATTCAGAGGATGGAAAACTCTGGAAAAAGGACATGGTCAAAGAAATGGAAGCCTCATATAAGAATGAGGCTTGGGATCTAGTGGAGTTTTCAACAAGAAGAAATCCCATTCGAAGCAAATGGGTATTTAAAAAGAAGTTGAATGCAGAAGAAAAAGTGGAGAAATACAAATCTTGGTTAGTAGAAAAGGGTTATTCCTAGGTTGAGGGAATTGATTTTGGTGATATTTTTTCTCCTTTTTCCAAGTTAATCTCTATTATATTTCTGTTATCTATTGCTGCTGCATTTGATTTTGAAGGAGAACATATGGATGCGAAGAAAACATTCCTACATGGGGATCTGAAAGAAGAAATCTACATGAAGCATCCATAACGATTTGTTGTGAAGGGAAAGAAGGAGCTGGTATGCAAGATGAAAAAGTCCATGTATGGTTTAAAACAGTCACCAAGAATTTGGTATAAAAAATTTGATACTTATGTGTTGGGACTTGGATTCATAAGAAGAAAAGAGGATCACTATGTGTATTTCAAATTAATTGGTGATCATTTGATTTATTTGGTCTTGTATGTGGATGACATGTTGCTGATAGGAAACAACAAGGAGATTATCCAGGATGTGAAAACTCAATTTTCCTCTAAATTTGACATGAAGGATCTTGGTGTTGCAAATTTCATTTTGGGCATGGAAATTAAAGAGATCAGGAAAATAGGAAACTCTAGTTAAATCAGAGAAAATATTTATAGACCATATTACAGAGGTTTAATATGCAGGAATGTAAACCAGTCAGGGTCCCTATTCTTGTAGGTGTAAAGTTATCTACGGATCAATGTCTCAAGAAACAAGAAGAGGAGGAGGACATGTCTCGTGTTCCATATGCGAGTGCGGTTGACAGTTTGATGTATGCAATGGTCTATACTAGAATGGACATTGCACATGCAGTTGGAGTTTTGAGCATGTATATGTCAAAACCAGGGAAGGAGCATTAGACAATCATAAACAGAGTTTTCAGGTATTTGCATGGCACTACTAGTTATGGATTGTGCTACCAAGGAAGACCAGGTTTGGACAGAGTGTTGGAAAAACATGGATTTGTGCATGCAGACTGGGATGGAGATTTGGATCATACAAGATCTACAAGAGGGTATGTGTTTAACCTGTTTGGAGGAAAAATAAGTTGGATGAGAAAAAAACAGTCTGTAGTGGCACTTTCAACTACAGAAGATGATAACATGGAAACCACTCATGCAGGAAAGGAAACAATATGGATAAAAAGATTGTGTTCAGGTATTGGGTTGGTACAACAAGTTGTAAGGATAGATTGTGATAGTCAGAGTGCAATTTTTTTGGCGAAGAACCTAGCTTATCATTCAAAGACAAATCATATTGATGTTCAATATCACTTTGTGAGAGACATGGTTGAAGAAAATAAGGTTTTGTTGATGAAGGTGAAAACTTTGAAGAATGTTACAGATTCATTAACAAAATCCGTGAGCACTGAGAAGTTCTCTTGGTGTAGAGGATCTATGGGCATTGTTGCCCTGGATGGTTGACTATGTAACCTTGTAACACCTTGTATGCACATGGTTTTCGCTGATGGTTTTTGTATTTCCAGTTAAGGAATTAGCTTTTTTGACTAATTCGGCTTTTGGATGCTACAAGATCCTATATGTATATTGTATTGTAAACAATGTATGAGAAGATGAATATATAATATGTTGGTTTTCCTAGTTTGGGTTTCCAGGGGAAAAATATTTGTTTAATGTTTGTATTTTCCATTGTATATTTTCTGTTCTTTTATTGAACATCTGTATGCAGTAAATAATTGTACAAGGTTAAAATCTACACCAAACTCTATAGTCTTCCACCTTGAATGTTTTCTCAATTTTGTGTTGATCATGATGGGCTTTATACTTTTCCTGTGATTTCTTTTATGTCTCTTGTACTTGCAAATGAATTTTCCTAATCCCATCAACCATTTTATCATCCTTCAATGCTTCTTTTGTGGTGTATTCTTGCATTGCTCTTTGTTGTCCATATACAACATATAAGGGTGAAGGTGGAAAATACTCAAAGAAAGTCTCAAAAGGGGACTTACTAGTAGAAGTTTGGATTGCCCTAATATAAGAGTGTTGAATATAAATCAATTTTTTATTACAAGTCCTGAGATGCTTCTGATAATAACCCCTCAAAATTTGAACCAATATCCTATTCACTACTTTTGTCTACCCATCTTTTTTTGTTTGGAAAGGTATACATTTGTTGAAATTGGTGTTCATATTCTCCCAAAGTGTATTCCAAAAGGTAATCATAAATATAACATATCTATCTGAGATGATGATCCTTGGTATCCCAAAGTGCACCCAAACCTTTTCAAAGAACATGTTTTTTTCATCTTGGCCCTTGATCGTCCTTTTATAAGGCATGAGAATGCATATCTTGCTAAACCTATCAATTTCCACAAATAGAGTGGCATGGAGTGGTGCAACCACAATTGAAAATTATTCTATGGACTTTTGTAAGTATGGAGTGGTGCAGCCACAACTGAAAAGGATTCTATGGACTTTTGTAAGTATTGTGATGCCCCAACAACGATCATAAATTTGATGAAATTAGTAGGAGTTGGCCACTTGAGAATGGACTCCATATTTGTAGGATCTATCTTGAGTTCCCTTGCACAAATCACATACCCCAAATACACCAATAATCGTTGAGAAAAATCACATTTCTTCAGGTTTGACAACAAATTATTCTTTTTCAAAGTCTCTAACACCTATATGAGATGTGAGATATGCTCTTCCCAGGTAGAGATATAACCAATATATCATCTAAGTACACTATTACAAATGAATATAGATATGGATGCAATACAACATTCATCAAATGCATAAATGTAGCTAGTGCATTACATAAACCAAAATGAAATACCAACAATTCATATAGATATTTTCCTGTCTTGAATGTAGTCTTCTAGGTGTCTTCTTCTTTAACTTGTACCTAGTGGTATCTTGATTTTATACCTAACTTGGTAAAGTACTTTGCATGCTACAACTGATCTAGAAATTCATCAATCCTGGGTAGGGGGTATCGATTCTTAAGGGTGATATTATTCAAATACTTATAGTTGATACACATTCTTCAAGTCACATCCTTCCTGGGTAATATGATGATAGGTGACTCAAAATGTGAGGTTATTAATTGAATTACTACATGCTCCAATAGTTGTTGCAACTACTTCTTCACTTCTTCTTCTTCCAAGATGGACTATTTGTACATCCTAATGTTTGGAAATGAGGAGTCAGGAAACAATTATATCTCATGCTCTACTTCCCTCTTAGGTGGTAACCATTCAGGATCTTGGAATACTTCTTTATATGGTTTCAAAATCTCCTCCAACTGAAATTTCTACTCTTTAGTACATCCCTCTAGAGATGCCTTTACCTTTACCGATTCATCTCCTAGTTGGTTCTCTGTTAAAAAGAGTAATACAAACTTCCTACTTGAATTAATCAATTTCTTGGCTTGGTTATCGCTTACCAAAGTGATATTGGATTTATCTTTATGTGAATTGATAATGAAAGACTTCCCATCCTTGATCAAGCAGTACTAGTTTTCTCTCCTCATGAAGATTGCATCCCTCTTGTACATGTAGGGGATTCCAAACACTACAATAGACACATCAAGGGGTAGTATTTCTACCTTCACTTCATTAATATAGTTTGAACTTATAGAAAATTTGATCTTACACCACTTAGCAACCGAAAGATTTGCATCGTTATTCACCCATCCCAATGGATATGGGCGAGGATGGACATGAACTTCCAATCCAATCTTTTTAACTATATCTTTTGCTATAACGCTGGCCTTTGAATTAGAATCAAACAGAGCATACACCTTTGTCTTTGTGATCTGGATCATAATATGGAATATTTTATTCATATCCTTCTCTTTCTTAGGATGAAGGATACTCACACTTATCTCCTTCAGTAGTGTGGTGCAGACAATATTTCCATCTACATCTAAATTTGTCTCCACCTGGTTGCTTGAATACATGGCTAACATGTTCTTATTGTTGGCATCCTTATTCTAGTTCTTTGGATTCAACTCTAGATGCATATTCCAACACTTATCTTCTATATGACCATTGTTATTACAATAGTTATAGTGTTTTTTTGGATCCTTGCACTGATGTGCAGTGGTCGTTGTGTTCTTTTCCTTTTATTTCCACTTTTTCTTTCCCTCCTTGGAAGCATCTTGCTAGTATTTTTCCTTGGAACCACTTGGCTGTCCTTTATTCTTCCCCATATTCTCTAGATACTATGTTTGTACATAGGCCTCATCAATTGTCCTAGTTTTAAAGAGCATAACTTGCCTCAGTAATGCCAATGAACCCATTCGTCCTCTTTATACCCAATAGGGTAGAACTGGGACTTAATGAGAATTTTAAAAACCTCCAACTTAGTTATTGAGGGATCACCCTCCAACCTAAGCTTCTCTTTGTGAATTTCCCACAAAGTTTAGGCATGGCCCTCTAACTTCAGTTAGACAGATGAAATATTTTTCTCTTCTTCTATGTTATGAACACTAAAATCAATCTCTAGTTATTTCAACCATTTATTCAACTTAACAACATCAATCTCACCTTTGTAGGGTTTGATTTGCACTTTTACTTCCACTTTAAATAGATAATGGGAAGAAGTGTTGGCACTAGAACTTGGTCTCTCTTTCTCTATCCCTTTTTTCAAGTCCTTTATTGGGCCTTCCTTATATCCAAATTTCATGTCTAATCCATCTTCTAATTTAGAGCCACCAAACTCCCCAAAAGGTCGAAACTTGTTCTCTAAAGTTGTCATGAGGACGACCATGTTGGGAAAGATGTCAGTGACTTGTGCTTCTAGCTTTGATAACCTCTCTTCCAACTCATCTCGTGGATTGTTACTAGGCTCATCTACCAAGGCTAGGGTTTTCAAACTTTACACCAATTACTAGATCATGCAACTTCCCAGAAAATCCCCAAAGAAATCTTATTTGATACCAATATGATCTATAAACTACCATGGATATTCCACTAGAACAATTCATCATAATAGATCTTACACTATTATGAAATCTCTTATTATATTGTGTTTTACTTAGATTCCAAATTTGATGATTATAATCTTAATGCATGAAATACTAAATAAAATGAAACAAAAATGAAAGGCACAAGAAAATAACACACCATACATGCAATCAACCCAAGATGTGCCTTATGAAAACCAAATACAAGAAAAAACCAGCTAGAAGGTGAGGCCTATGCTCTACTTGTTTCTTCTTAGTTATGAAATGAAAATACAAAGAAATATTCCCTCACTATGGAGTTTCCATGGACGTTGTAGCCAATATGGTTTCTACTAGATCTTCTACTTCCATTGTTCTACTTCAATATCCCACTCTCAATGCTCTGCTCAAACCCCTTCCTTTCCTAGCAACCTAGTATTTAATATAGCCAATAATTAATGTTAGGGTTTTAAACCCTCTAGAATATTCTTGATAGTCCACATGTGTGAGTAATGAAAGCTGACATGTCCTTAACCTAGTACCATGGTGGTAAAAAAGATAGGTCAATTTGTGAGAGGCATAACTTTCACATATGAACTTCAATTAAGGTTCACATTGTTGGAAATATCTCGAAGTGTAGAGCAACATCAAGATGATTGGATTTAATCTTGCATATTTTTTACCCCATAAATGATTTTTTAAGGCCTCAAATGGTTCTAAAATGTTTTGGACCCCAAATTACCAAAGTGGGACATACCCATAAATTGGGTCCTACAATACAATAGATCCAAATTTTCCACCCAAAAAGTACCAACATATGTGACAAATTATATAATGATCCATTCTAGATCACCTTCTCCACATGATATCATTTTATCTCTATATGTATTGCACTAGTGTCCTCATTCCACATTGTCCTTGAACAAAATCAAGGGATTAACAAGTCCTAATGACACTTGTTGACTTTCCCTCAAGTCAACTCTAGTCAATGTCATCCTCCTACTTTCCTTGGTCACCACTTAGCTTTGCTTACTACAACTACCCTTCAAATTAAGGGGCCAACTCTAGTACTAGCTCAAGTGCTCGGACTATAAATTGTTGAAAGGATTTCAAATCACATGTGCACTTGACCAACACAATCAAATCCCTTAGAACAAAATGTTATGCATGTAGGGGTAGGGGGTCACATATTAAAACAATATGCCATTTTGGATTTGCAAAATAATCAAGTCGTTGCAAGTTCAAATATTGTGTATATGTAGGGAACATAATTTGCATAAATCTTCCTTATCCACCAAAGCTTTTTCATTGAAGGATAGAGAGGTCATCATCATATTTTTCAATTTCTACCACATTTTCCTTGAGTTCAAAAGATCAAACATAGTATGGGATTCTTTGTTTATCCATTGAAATTGAAATTACAACTTAATGTTAGGTTGTTCCCGCATGTGCAACAATACCATCTAATCTAGTACAATGACATATATAGTGGAACTTTCTATAGTGGTTGTCTACAATTGTTCCTAAACTTACTAACCTTGATCAATCAACAAATCCAATGTGCCCAACAAATCATAAACTTGGTTAGTGTCATGACTATGTTCATCATCTATATCTAGTTGCAAATCCAAATTCACTTGTGGAAAATTTCCCCAAGAAGAGAAGACATATTCTAATGTCTTGTGGGCCTCAAATTTAATACATATTCTACTAATTAAGGGTCTACTTGGCACAAATACGACCACAATTTCACCAACTATTGTTGAATCTATTACAATTAATTAGCAAAGAAAAGATTATCATGTTGTTGTAGATCCCTATTCGTAATGACCTCTAGCTAGAGCTGGTGATGTTGATTCATCTACTAAAGTTCCTCATGGTCATGCTGAAACCAAACAACCCTATGGGATGCCTTCTCAACTGTAATCTATCCACCCACTATATATAAGTTGTTTATGAAGTACTTAGATTCATCTCATTCTCTTGCAATGTTGATCGAGGCATCCTTAGGAGGCATCAAGTCAAAGGTAGTCCACTAGCCACATATGGATGACTTACCCTAAGTCTTTTTGTCTAAGTAAGCTCTAGGATTCAACCTAAGAGTAGCATGGTGAATCCTTTCATGATTGTCCATCGTGATATACTCCACTATGTCAAAGTTCTCTTGACAAACTCACATCATAACCAAACAATTATTAGATAAATTTTGAGGTCTAAAATGGGCCTCCTAAGGAAAATAATAAAATAATAGTGAAAAATAATAAAATTAGAGTTATGAATTTTCTATGGGAAAGAAATAAAACTATTTTTTTAATTGCATTTTTTACTTATCTCCCTATAGGTTTACTCAAATTTCAAGTGTAGTTCGTCCTTGAATATGGAATATAATGAGTACCCATTCTACATACTTTTAATAGACCCATAGTAAGATAAACTGGAAATACATGAAAAAATGTGTTTAGAAACACACGTTTTCATGTATTTCCAGTTTATCTCACTATGGGTCTATCAAAAGTATGCACAATGAATACTCATTGGATGCGTAATTTAATTCCACATCCAACAAGTGCCTACACTTGAAATTTGAGTAAACCTATAAGGAGATAAGTCGAAAATACAATTAAAAAATGTTTTTTTTTTTTTTTTCCTTTCCCTCCAAAATTGTTTACCCTTATGGTTGACTTCATCATCTTGAATCCTACTGGTTCTTTTAAAGTTGATGTTGATAACACATTTTTTTCCCCTTGAATCTGATATTTTACCTCAAAATTTCTCTAATGATTCTTTATTTTTTGTCAATTAATCAATCATGGTCAATTTTGATAAGTGCTCTTGAGGGCTCAGGGTGGGTCTGTTGGATTATGTAGAGTGGATATTACTAAAGTATACATTGGAAGAGGTGTACCTTTATACTCAATGGCACTATTTTCGATAATATCTCATTGGTTGTCTCATCCTCAACTTTAGCAATCTCTTCATATTCTTCATCCTACACCTTGTCCACTAGAAAGTCATTGATGCCTAGAGAGAGGTGCTCCTAATCATCCCCATCATCTACTCGAGCAATATCACCATTAGTATTTTGTTGCATGGTTCCATATTCACCAAAATTGTGTGGCTCTTCATGAGACATATCCCGAGTCTCCCCAGGACCATTATGCATTTCTAGCAAAGGAGTAGTCTCTGCAACATCTATCTAATCATTTTCAATAATGGCTTTGGTATTAACTAGTGGAGTCTCGGCTCATAATCATGAAATTTGACCACCATGGGTTTTGATTCTTCAATGTACTTTTTTATAATTTCAACCTCCTCAAAAGAATCAATGATATCCTCAAGAGTAGACAGTCCTATAGCAACATAAACTTAGTAAGAAAAGGGCATGCTTTCTCTTCTCTAGTGACTAGCAACCAATTAGAGATCTAAACCCAAAAAGAAGGGGGGAGGATGATACCTACAAATCTAAGAATATGATTTGAGTACCATTGAGAGTAGGAGATTCTATCTTAGGTTCACGGGAAGGTACCATAACATTAAGAGGTTGCATTGTTTTGGGATTTTTCACTAGACTAGACCCTTTAATATAATCTGCAAAAGATGTTAAACGTGGTCTCATTTCCCACCCTGAAAATTGTGCTTCATCAAGAATCAAAGTTTCGGTAAATCCCTATGTGCTTCTTTCTATACTTGAGCAGGGTTATGATCAAGCCTTGGTTCAACAGTTTGGGGATAGACTCTAAGTTAGACCTCTCAGACCTAAGCAAGGTTACTCGTTGAGCCTTGGTTCGACAGTTTGGGGTTAGACTCAAAGATAGACCCATCACCATTCACACCTTTATAGTTCTTAATAAACTCAAATTGTGCCACTTCTTGTTTTCCCAATTCCCTATCAAGGATTCACTAAAACACCAGGCAATATGTATCTAATAACTTGGGGTCTTTTCATTTTTCAAACAAATGGTGTAATATCCTAGTTTCGACCCCTAAATTATAATACATTAAATCATGTATTATTCAAATAATGAGGTTATGTATTATTCAAATAATGAATTGTAAATTATTATTAGTGTACAACTAAAGGCCAAGGCTCGACTAGTGAATGCCTATGAGTCCCCATGATGGGATATGATTGTGGTGTGGTTGTTATATTTTCCATGGCATGCTTGTGTTATGAAATATCATGTACAAAAAGTCAATACATAATAATGTAATATCCACCAAAAAGGTTGCTTGAGATGAAACAATGGGACCATAATACGAGAAGAGGGGAAGAGGAAAGGGGGTGCATTGGTGACATGATTTGACATTTTCCCCTTGAAAGGTACAACCTTTCTTTCCCATGCTTTCCTACAAACATTTCCCATCAATATTTGACTTGAGTGGTCCTTTGGTGTTTTCCCATTATTCTTGGGAAGGGTGCACTTCCCGTAATATGAAAATTGTTTGGGGGCAAACCATTATTCACAATGATAGACATATTATTCTTACTCTCGTCCATTCAAATTGGGATAATTCCTCTCCCATGAGCATTCTCCATTCTCACATTTGAATGTTCTTTATCTTCTTGTTCATGGAGGAACTTGTGCGAAGCCATGGTTGTTATACCTGTAATTGGTGAAAGTACCCCATGGAATTATGGTTGGTGAGAGCTTATGGAGGCTTGAGACTTGATGTGAGAATTCAAAGAGGAATTGGGATGGTAAAGCCATGGATGGAATGTACACAAAACTTGAAGCAAACACCAAAAATCTATGACCCTATTAGTGTTTCTCATGGATTATTGGGCCAAGTTCTTCTCCTCCATGTCATTTGAAATATGAAAAGAACAACCTTGGACTCTTTCTACCTACACTAGAAGGGAAGAATATCCCTAAGAGACTGTGGAGCAAAGAAAGGGGAGATGTTCTTAGTGATGTGAAGGAGAAGAGAGAACCATTGTGGGTTGATGGTTGGATGAGGGATTGGAATGCTCAAGAATGAGAAGATTGACTTGTCACAAGAGAAATGGGTTGGGTTGAGTGATATTAGAGTTTTGTAGGAACTTCATTAGCCCTGATAGTGTCATTGTCTAGCTTGGGAGTGGAATCCATAGCTAATTCCTATGGTTGGGTGGTGAATCTCTCCTCGACAACTAGTTTGGTGGACTTCATTTGAACATGGATAAGTATTCATAATCATCTTTGTGCGAAATGGTTATGTTTACATTCTTTTTGATAATGGGAAAACAATGAATTTGAAATATGCATGTTATTTCCACTGTTATTTGTACATTGTGCACATGAATTCGTTTATATTATTATTAGAGGAAGAATTAACCTACAAAAATAATTTTGATTTGGTGTTCCAATGGCCAAGGGAGGCATTTGGGTATGTGAAAGATTAGTATGAGAGCCCAACTTACATCACTAAGCTAGTATGGGGAAAAACTAGGTTTTATCATGAAACTGACAATTGCATACTAACAACTTGGTAGAATGATCCAGGGTGATATCGGTGGCCGCCTACCTTTTCCAACTAGCTCAAAACAATTTTATGACAATTTTGGTAATTTACTATTTTTAGCAGTTTTTCGGGTCCTGAACTTTCGGAGCCGTTTTGAGGCCCTAAATAACATTTTTTGGGAAAATGAGGAGCAACATGGAATTTACTTCGATGTTTCTCACACAAAAATTGTATTCCTTGGATAGATATTTCTAATGAGGTATAGAGCACCCCAAACGAAGATCGTATGAAAAAGTTATGCCCCCGGGAAGTTGACGTATCAACTACCTCCATCGGGGCCCATAAACCTTTTGGATTTTCATCTTTTGGGGTTAGAGTTTTGGATTTTCCTTATGTTAAAAAGGCCCTTAGAGCCTCATTTTAATAATCATCTTCTTGTGAATGCGAGTACCCGTCACATCTCTTCTTAGAGATAAGTTGCCACCATTCTAGGGAGTCTTTCACTCTGTACTTTTACAGTCTTTGTACATTTTTGCTCATTAGTAGAAAATTGTGTATTACTGTATCTCTGTGTTTATGGTTGCATCTCTGATACATTTCCATTATATTATTGGATATCTGTGATAACTCTGTGCATTTCTTTATTTTATCTCCGCTCTCATTTCATGCCGAAAATAATCCGGATCATAAAATGACTCAGTGAAATGTGGGTAATTCTATCAATTCGAATGCTCATGGTGATAAACTAATGGATAATGTTTAGAGTTTAGATAATCATTAAGTTATTTGGATAGTATGTGGAAGCAATTTCTATACAAATTCATGAGACACAAGTACCAATTACTGAGGGGTTTGTGAATCTGTAGCGGATCAATGGTGGTTTAAGCTTTGAATTCCCTACATGCCATGAATATTTTAGAGGAAATTTATCCTTCAAAGAATTGGTATATATAAATGGTAGTGCTAGTATATTGAAATAAATTAATCCTAAAGCATTCAAATAAGAATGGTTTTGATGGTCAAGTATAGGGGCCATCCCCCTTACAATTCATATAAGTTCATAAGTGACCCAAAGTTTGAAAGAGCCCCAATGGCCTAATTCTAAATTACTCTGATGGCCTTGAATTATAATGTGGTCAATGGCCCAATACTTCGAAAAGAATCCAGAGAAACTTAAATTTGGAAGATGCTAATGATCCTCGTTTTCTAAATGGCTCAAAGTTTACAAGAGGATTGACAACCCGAAGTTTCAAAATTTCCCAATGGGCAATATTTCGAAATGGAAAATAGCATTAAGTTTGAACTATGGTCACTAAAGGAAGTTTAAAAAGTGGTTGATGGATGATGAAATACATGGAAATAGGCCTGATGGCCTTAATTCAATGTGGTCTGAAGTTAGAAATAGACGTAAAAAGGTGATGAAGCTAAAAAAAAGGAGTCAATATTCCAAAATGCCTCAAAGTTTAGAAGTGGGACAAAGTTCCAAACCAAAAGTTTTGGAGTGGGCCAAAGTTGGAAAAGTGCCCAAAGTCTCAAATGGGATGACATTGCAAAATGCCCCAAAGTTTGAAAAGAACCTAGAGTGTTGAAAGGGGCCAAATTTCATAATTTCCTGGAAGTTTAGAAATGTCTTGAAGTATGAAAAGATCCCAAAGTTTGAATATGGGCTAAAATTCCAACACTTGAAAATTTTGGAACGAGTCAAAGTTCAGAAAACACCCAAAGTTCAAATGTGCACTGAAATTCCAAATGGGTCGAAGTTCAAAGGGAACCAAAATTTTGGAAGTGGCTCAAGGTCCCTTATTATATCTGTCGTCTGCGGTAGTATATAACATTCAATATACTATTGACCACATATTAGTTGGGGTTCGACCAAAACAAATTAAACTTTTTCAAAGCTCTGACAATACAAATTGTTTTTATTTTATTTTTTTAATTATTTTAAAACTATTTTCTAAAATGTGATTCATTGTTCAAATTAACTTCTTATTGTCGCGATTGTGCAATGTAATAATGATATGTGCAGCTAAATAATAAGTGGTGGATGTGGCACATATTGCTTTATTTGCATTTTTTTGTCAAACTCTTGCTTTATCATCTCATTGATAGGTACACGTAATAAATATATGATCGATCCAAGTAATTATTATGAGTGGTTTCAATATTTTTCACAAACGATTCACAAATACATAAAGGTAAGAGAATCACTTTGAAGTTATTAAGTAATTAATATAATAAGCCATATCCACTTTTGTGATTTGAAAACCATTGGAAGTAAGGAATATTCATATGGAATCTTTCCTTCAAGATTTCATGTTTTGTCTGGAAAACATGTAAGAGACACATAATATTCACCTACGACATGTACAATAAATTCTTCTGAAGTGGCATAAAAGCTATTTGACCTTATCCCTTCAATATAAACTTCTTCTAACGTGGCACATAAACTTGTCGACCTTATCCCTTCAATATAATTTGGAAGAGACACATAATATACACCTACGACATGTACAATAACTTCTTCTAACGTGACACAAAAGCTCGTCGACCTTATCCCCTTCAATATAATTTATGTGCCCACACCGAATTTCACAGTGCGAATGGTGAGGAAAAAACATATTTGTTTTTATATTTTTATACTTAAAAAATCCATTTTTGGCATTATGTGTATATACATTTGTCAAAGATTTACACATCATAATAACTTTCAACTGGACCAAATTTGTGGTAAATGAATATTTTCCAAATTATTTATTATGTCTACTATTTTTAAATTTATAATTATTATATACATTACATATTATAATTATTTTGTACATTATATAAATAACGATTATAATTTAAAACTTTTATACAATATCAATGAAATTGTTAATATATTTAATGTAATGTATTTTGCAAATATCAATGAAATTGTTAATATATTTAATGCAATGTATTTTGCACATGAAACTTGTGACAAGATAAGTAGTTTAATTAGACAAGGCCCTTATGTCTACATGGAAAGACAAGAAAAAAAATACTTCACCATGTGTCCTTTGTCACGTGTAAATAGCATGTATCATATTTTTGTAAGTACGAGGCAAAGTGTGTGTTGCTAATGGCAGGATGCATAATCCACGTGGCAAAACAAATGACATGGCAAAGGAGGTCGCACAAACATCATCGGTTATTTTGACAATTTCTATTTATAGGCTAGCGTTTCATGCTTCGTCTCTGGGCGTTGTAAGGAATTGGTCATTGACTGGTCCACCTCTTTCTTTGTTTTCTATTTATGGGCCAATGTTTCATGCTTCGTCTCTAGGCGTTGGAAGGAATTGGTCATTGAATGGTCCGCCTCTTTCTTTGTAATATTTAACCAAATTAATCCATCTCCAACTGAATGTTTTTAATCTGCGACCATTCTAATATCTATACTTTCTTAATATAATACCACTGGAATTAAATCAACAACCACAAATTTTGACATTCTATTCCTACATAGAGGTAGGTATATGCTACTGTGCAATGTCGTTTTGAAATGGCTTAAAGTGCCTTATTTTTGAAATGGTGTAATAAGTCTTGTTTCAAACTTCCCATTGTAGGTTAATTTGAAAGAGGCCACCAAAAGTTTCAAGGTAGCTTGAAGGTAGAAATTTCGAAGTGGCTTGATGGCCAAAGCTTTGAAGTAGTTCAATGGGCATATGTTATGAAGGGGCCTGATGGACATTGTTTCAAAATGATTTGATATCACATTGTTGTGAAGGTGGCCAATACCCTCATATGGAAGCAATTAATCTCAAAAGAGGGGCGATGCTTAAATGTTCTCAATCTCCCTAAGGGGGTTGATGTTCCAAGTATCCTCGATGATAAAAAAAAATCCTCAAAGCTTGGAGAGGGTCAAAAATTTGAAAATATTTGAAGTTTGAAGAAGGCATGTTATTCAAAAGTTGGTCGATGACCATGGTTGGGAAGTGATCGAAGGCAAGGGTCAATAGTTTAAAAAGGGACCAATTCCTTGGAAGGGGTTGACGATCATTTCTCAAAACATCCTAATGTATGGAAATATGTCAATTCCTTTATGTAAGAGAGGTCTTCGACCCTGCCAATAAGTGAAGTGTTGCCACGTGGTGGAAAATAATTTTGTTAAAAAAAGTGTGGAACTAAAATCTTATTTTGGGCATGACTTGAATATACAAACTCGAGTAGAGTTGAAATTTTAGGTGGAAGTCTATAGAGATGGTACCATACAAAAATGTCCTTGAGCTTATATTTGTAGATAGACTTTGAATTCGTGAAATTTTAAAAAATGCAGTTTTGAGAGGATGAGACAGTTCTTTCTTCTAGAAATCTCTTTCATGATGAAATTTGGACAAGAAGGACTATGTGTCGACATGAGAAAACCCACAAAATTGTTTGGATGGATTCTAATAACTTACAAAATGAGGCCAAATCCACTATTTATCGACACTTTTTAATAGTTTTGAAAACTATATTTGAAGAAAAAGTGACTTGAGACAACAAATATAGAAAAATTATCCAACTCAACATTTCATCTCTTCAATAATTTGGACAATTTTGTCTTGGTGAAAATTTCACAGATCTTTATAGCTTGAAAGATAACAATTTTCACTAAATTTTGTGACAGTAAACAAAGTGCCAAAAGAGGTAATTTGTCATCCTCGAAAGGATGCAAAAGATGACTTGAACAACATATTGCCAAGAAAAAGGTTTTTGAATGTTCATAAATGAGAATACTATCAACACTTGATACAAATGATTTCTTGCATCTCACTCGATTTTCTTTCGCTAGTAATGAAATATGGTCTTTGAACTTTATTTTTACTAGCAAAAAGAGTAGAAAATGGGTGAGTTGTGAACTCTTGGGTATTGTAACTTCCAACTCTGAACTTAGAATGGGACAATAATACAAGTATTGGAAAGTTATTTTAGAGGAGAATAGAACAAAAGGTTCATGTTTGCAGAATGTTATTTGGGTTACTCTAAAATAATTGCATAACATATACTTTGAGCTTGATTTGACAAGGTAAATTGTCAATGTAGATGACCCTTGAAGTGTTTGCTTATTGCTATCAGAGTCTCTACTTCCACTGGGCGATAACCTGACATAGATGCTTACACAAGTACAAGGTAGCCTCTTCTTTTATATTTCTACTTTCACAAGAATAAGCTTTCAAACAAGTTATGCAACGAAAGGATATGAAATTATTGGCTTTGGATATGCATCACTCGCAACAATCCCCTTATATATGAAATTCTTCCCTAGAGTGAGAGTTTTCTTTAGTTCCTTACTCCCTTGACCTCGAGATATTACTTTCTTGTCTTTCTTCCTTCTGTTGATAATAGGAGGATAGTGATTATAGCTTTCATCATATTATTTGCAATTCTGAAGATGATTTTTTTTATTAAATTTTTTTAATGTGTTTTAAATATTCATTTTTAACCTGTTTTTGTTTTTTTATTAGACAAGCAAAAGATCCATTTTTAATTTTTATTATACCAACAAGATTAATGACGTGTTTCTATGATGATGATTACCATATATCATAACAACTAATTTTCGTATATTTTATTTATAAATTAAAATAATTAATTTAATTTATATATAAAAAAAATTATTTGAAATTAAATTATTATTTAAGTTTTAGTTTATTATAAGTATTTTGAAAATTAATTTATTATTATAAAATATAAATAAGTTTTTATTATATTTTAAATCTATAATAAAATTGATATAAAAAATAAAATTGGTTAAAATGAATTTCTAAACATGTATTATTTTTATAACTTTTTTATTAACATATGATTTTTGAGAAATTTTCATATCTAAACCCAATGCCATGATTATTATGAAATATCGATTATTAAAAATGAAGTTCATTAAGATGAACATGAATTCTACATGATTCTAGAGTACGATCATCTTACTAATTTCTCACATTTAAGGGTGGGTTTATGTACGATATCCTCCACACTTTTTCACATTCTAAACTCAATTGAATTACTAATTATCAAAATAAAAGTAAACTAAAATAAAACTTAATATATACGTTTTATATTATGATTTTTTTTTTAATTATGATGATTTATATTATGATTTTTTTTTAATTATGAGAATTTATAATTTGTTAGAGTGACTTATGTTAGGTTTAAAATCAAATTAATAGGCTGCCACTATAACTCATGAAAATTTTTAATAAAATAAAATTTTGATATGCTAAGGACAAATTTTTGATAAAATGCAAAGTACAACAAAATGAATTTGAAAATGCTTAAATATCATAAATAATTATTACACACAATGTGGGAGTAGTATTTTCTCCATAATGATCAAATGATGAATGTACACATTCTAAACTATATATGTTTGAGGTAAACCATAAATATGACCAAGTAAAAACATTATATTTTCTATAGATGTGTGAAAGCAATCTCTTACCAGCTTATCCATGATTTTCTTCATAGAAAGAGTGGCATGGGGTGTTTCATGGGTGATCATGTTAGGGATTCTTTTTTTCTTTTTTTTAGATTTAGATGAATCAATAACTCATTGGGATTACCCAAGAGAGGTCTAAGTTTAAATATGGTTA
Source organism: Picea glauca (assembly GCA_000966675.3). Taxonomy (NCBI): domain Eukaryota; kingdom Viridiplantae; phylum Streptophyta; class Pinopsida; order Pinales; family Pinaceae; genus Picea; species Picea glauca. The sequence goes on from JZKD02S1594245.1 coordinate 82,167, forward strand.
GTTGCCACTTAAACCACGGGGCTAGTGCCAACAACCCGCAAGCCAAGTCTTAGAAGGAAACTTATGAATCAACAAGGGATGAGACGTCCCGAAGTCCACTGTGGTAGAACCATTCACTTCACGGCCAAGGACTCTACAAAGGAAAATGTGCACTTTCATGTCTATGCTTGCCCCACCAATTCCTCTTCCTCACTATCTAAGTAATCCTCACTACACAATTTGGCACTCATGTTCAATTCCCCTACACATAGATTATAAATATTCTCAAAATCATAGCCACCATGCAAATACTTGGCAAGTTAGATTGGTTTATATAGCTCCAAAATTGCCATGAAATCCAATAAACTCATCCCGACTGACTAATGAGCTATCAAAATTCAAACCACCTATGTGCCACACAATCACCTTCTAGAAAAGGAATGAAGGGGTGCCCACTACCCAATCACAACTCGCTATGCTAGGTGTCAGGGAAAGTAGGCAGAGATGATATAATTTTGACGAAATACTATCGCCATATTATCAAATATGATCCAATTCAAAATATTGGAAGTGCACCACGTGGTGTCATCGCTAGCGAGACACAATTAGTGATGACAACTTTCGTCATATTATTTGCATCCTTGAAGGTGAAAATATTTTATTGGATTTATTGTAAGTGCTTTCAATGAAAGAGACTAAATGTTTTATAAAAAAATGTGTCCTGTACAAATGGATCGTGCAATGTTAACATCTAAAATTTGTGACTTCATTAATCCAAAAAGATTCCCACCAATGTTGATTCTCCTTCCTATCATTTTGAATGACTTGAAAAGGTCCAATTCGTCATGCATTTAGACCACCATTAGAATAAATTTTAGTCTAAAATGAACCTCCTTAAGAAAATAGTAAAATAGTAAAATCATATGTCACATTACACTAAGCATATACCTAGTCACATTGAGTTAGTCTCATTAAACTAGTTGCCAAGTAAGTTACGTGAATGTTTAATTATGATGCGAGAGTAAAAAATAACAATAAAAATTTTAAATTCTTGTTCACACAATTGAATAGTGCCCAAATATATAGATTTATATTATATTTTGTTTAAAATAATTCATAATTGATTAAATATATTATTACTTTTTATATACTTAATAATAAATTTAAAACTCAATAATAATAAAAAAATTTAAAATAATAATAATATATATACTTCTTATAAAAATTTTATATAATACATTATTAATTATTATATATAATATAATTGATTAAGTATTAAATATTTTATATCACATATAATATAAATATAACATAGAATTATAAGTAAGTATATATTATATAATATAATTTTTTTTTTTGTTAATTTGTGCGGGACCTGTTGGCTATGCGATTAACCTGTGGCTTGAGAAACTGCGACTCAGGGGCATCTAAGCCGTCAAAATCACCCGGGGATCGCACCCGGCCTGAGCCACACCAACCCTTAACATGGTTGGATTTTTTGTCCCTGCAGATTTCGAACCGGTGACTTTAACATCACGGAGTGGCTTAACAACACACTCTGTCATCGACTGTCCTACACCTCGGGGACTTTTAAAGTTGAAGGACATGGGGGTGGGCTTTGATACACTTATGTGTGCACGGGTCATGATACCATTTATTATAGTATCTCTGGGTGCAACCACACGTTCGACCACTACCTCAAGGTGTCCCCATGGCTCCAGGTAAAGCCCTCACGAGAATTGAACCTTGCTCAATAGTGAAAAACTCTTCGCTTTCCACCATTGGATCCAACCCCTTTGGGCAAAAAGTTGAAGGACATGGAGGTGGGCTTTGATCCACTTATGTGTGCACGGGTCACGATACCATTTATTATAGTATCTCTGGGTGCAACCACACGTTCGACCACTACCTCAAGGTGTCCCGATGGCTCCAGG
>JZKD02S1594245.1:96551-136305 GCA_000966675.3 Picea glauca
CTCTCAAAGTGAAAGTGATTATGGGTGAACTGATAGCCTCAAAGACTAATATCACCAACGAAGTAACCCCTAACAAAGATGAGTATGTCTGGTTCCATGAGCTTGATCCCTCCCTTCTGGACAGAACCAAGCAATTTACCAAACACTATTCCCCTTGGGAAATTAGGCTGGAGGAACAAGAGTTCTTAAAGTGGAGATCTTCTTTGGAGAAGCATATCCTGCAGGTGGATGGGGCCTCGAAAGGGAATCCCGGTCCCGCGGGAAGTGGAGGGGTCCTACTCGACATCTCAGGGAAAATTGTGCTCAACTTTTCCTGGGGGCTGGGTCTGAACACCAATAATACAACTGAAATTTTAACAATCTGGCAGGGGCTGGCTCAGGCCAGAAGGTTATCAATTTCGAATTTGGTTGTCATAGGGGACTTTAGAATCTTTATCCATGCTCTCAATAAGAGGAAGGCTCCCAAAAACGTGGGCTTGGATCATTATTATAGGAAGGTACTGGTCTAGATGAAAGATTTCGAAGAGGTGAAGTTCTACCATGTCCTCAGGCATCTTAATCAGTTGGCAGACCACGAAGCGAACATAGGCACCTCCCTGGGCAAGGGATTCATCAGCGTAAATGGAGCTGAAATTTATGAACCTATTCCTTAGAGTCTGGGGAGAAGGAATCGACCAGAGTTCTCCTGTCAGAAATTGCAGAAGTCTGAAATTTGCCAGGAAGGAATCCAAAGTGCAGGCGTGAAGGTATGAGGCAGGTGAGAGAAGTCTTGTGCAGGGACGCGCTAGAATAAGGACAGGGGCGTCAGGACAGACACATGAAGAGCATCCTGACTCTGCTATCATGGGGAAGAGCTTCCAATCACAACCCCCTAAGGAGACAAATGCCCAGGGCAAGCATCCTGAAGAAATAGGTGAGATTCTGAATAGTAGATGGAGAAGAAGGAACTATGTTGGGACGCACTTTCCCCCTGCGTGCTCTCAACAAATCTCGTTGTTGGTTAAGAAGGATACGACTGGGGTATCCCAGAACTCACTCGTTGTGCAAGGTATCTGCCAAATCAAAAGAAGAGCCACTCAGAATGGATGCAAGCTCCAGCTGATGGACTTCAATTTGAGCTCGTTTCATACTGTCCAAACCTCCTTTTCTCCTTGTGGCAGCCGAAAATATAAAATTCCCTGTCTCTGCCTCGCGAAATCCAGAACCGACGTAAAGGGACCGGTTAGTATGACCAAATCTGTATCACTGGACAAGCAACCTACATTGGAGCTGAAATTTTGAATGGCTTAACGCGAGGCGCAAAGCTGGAACAAGGACGCAAGTGTGCAAACGACCAGCTAACCACAGTGGATCTACCTTGACCAGTCTCAACCTAAATGGAAGCTTGCAAATTGCAAAGAAAGGGACAAGACCAAATCCAGTGCTGGAACATATGCTGAAACAGTGCCGGAACATATGCTGAAACAGTGTTGGAACATATGTTGAAACAGTGTTGTAACTTATGCTGAAACACAGGGCTGGAACATATGCTGAAACAGGACTGGAACATATGTTGAAACATAGTGTTGTATCTTATGCTGAAACGCAGTGTTGGAACTTATGTTGAAACACAGTGCTGGAACATATGCTGAAATAGTACTGGAACATATGCTGAAACAGTGCTGTAACTTATGTTGAAACACAGTGCTGGAACATATGCTGAAACAGTGCTGGAACAGATGCTGAAACACCGCTGTAACAAATGCTGAAACAGTGCTGAGACATATGTTGAAACAATGCTGAGACATATGCTGAAACAGTGTTGAGACTTAAGCTGAAACAATGACTGGAGTTTCGGAATTTAAATTTAATCCAGTTCTATTAGAAGACGTACAGGAACTAGTTTAGTTCACAAGTCTCTAGCTATAGAAGTAGAATGGTTCAGAAAGACAGGCCCGAAGAAATTCGAGGCCATTTGTAATCGGATTTGTGGCTARTCCACCCCATTAATATAATCTATAACCGTTTCTGTCAAAGAAAAAACATTTATAAACATTAAAAACAAACGATAAAATATACATTATAATGTTTTAATTTCTTTAAATTTTGATAGAATGAAATAGATTGTACTTACCCACAACAACAAGAAGCAATATTTGTTACAAATTAATATGAAAATGGTCTTCCATTTTTATTTAATATTGTCTTGGAACATTACAAATCAACCAAAAAAAAGTCCATTATTTCTACGTTGTAAATAAACTATAAAAATCTCCATTATGAGCTTTTATTTATTCTCTGTAAACATTACGAACAAACCATAAAAATGTGCATTGTGATCTTTTGTATATTATTGGAGTCAAACAAAGTAATTAATTTTATGAGATTTTTGTTATTGTAATGAATTATATTTACCTAACATTATAAACCATTTGTGTTACATTTTAAATTCATAGTGAAGTTGATTATTAAAAGTGAAGTTGATTAATATGGATTTTTAAACATACATTTTTATGATTTTATTGTTGAAAATATATATTTCATTTTCATGACTTTGTTATTTATCATAATTTTCTTCACAATTTTTCATATTTAAACTTATATTTTATATTTTTATAATTTTATTATTAAAAATATATATTTTATTTTCATGACTTTCTTACTTATCATAATTTTCTTCACAATTTTTCATATTTAAACATATATTTCATATTAAACATATTTTTCATATTTTTATTTCATATTTTTATGATTTTGTTATTGAAAACATATATTTCATATTTGAATGACTTTGTTATTGATCATAATTTTTCACATTTTTTCATATTTAAACTGCACAGTACCTTTTATTATTCAAAATGAAATTGATTAATTATTATTATCTAAACCCCACACCGCCTTCGAGTATTACTATGAAATATTACTGATTATTCTTATGGAATATTAGTGAGTATTCAAAATAAAATTGAATAACTTTTCATATCTGAACTCCACAATGCCCTTGAATATTACTACTGAATATGGATTCATTAAGATGGACATGCATTCCACATTTTTATGACTTTATTGTTATGGTACGATCTTCTTAATGAGTTCTCACATTTTCAACGATGTGGGGTTAAATTACGTTCTCCTTCACACATTTTCATATTCTACACTCAATTGAATTATTAATTATCAAAACGTAAAGTGGACTAAAATGGATTTCACTTTTTTTTTAACCACGATATCCTTTGCAATTTTTCATATTCTACACTCCATAATGAAATTGATTTTTAGAAGTAGGAGTGGACTCCATTAAGATCCAAGACATCATTTCACATTTAAATATATATGATTTTTTTTATTGTTTTTTATAAAAAAAACTTGTAGATTTTCTATTTTTGGAATATAAGTGTATTGTGAGTCAATTTTTGACTATAATAATGATTGTCAACTATAATAATGATTGGTAATTTCGAAAATTTAATTGGATTTAAACTTTTGATTTATAGTCTCCTCATTGACAACATGCCAGGGGTGATTGGTTCAACTAATTGAGCTATCCTTTGTGCATGTGTGTGTTGAACTCAATTAGCTTAAGGGGTTAGTTCACCCAGTTGTCACCAATGTTGTTTGGCATTTGACTAGTTCCATGCAAGTAGATGTGTGGTTCAAATCCTCCTGGGTGAGACACACTAGTCTACATTTTACTGGGATACCATCCATGAATTAATAGAACTATGATAGAAAAATAATTCAATTTTATATTTCAAATGTGTGTATATTATCCATTAATTACAATTTATATTAAAAAAATACTTTTAAGTACTATAAAATTCATCTTCTTCTCAATGCTCTACATTTGAGATAATACTTTCTGGATGAAATATATATACCAATATATCAACTGTGTCCATTACAAAGGTAGAAGTCATGGTTTGTTCTTAAGCATATGTTTTTGTTTCATCACCTTTATTCAAGATGTACTGTGTCTTAGTATCCTAAGAGAGGAATGGGAAATAATCCTTGAAACAAAGAGGTGGGATGAGCACATCTTAGCCAAGAGGTCAAGGATCCTAGGAAAATAAGAAGGAAGTTAAATCTAGTGGAAATGCCATCACTCTACCAAACTAAGGTTTAATGAGTTAGAAAGATTAGGCCACTAAGTTTATTAAGGGTTCAATATTGTGTATTATACCTTAGTCATTAGAAATTAATCATCTAAGTTAGTCACAAATTGTAGTAACAAAAAGTAGACTAAAAAAATAAATAATAAAGAAAAATAGATTATAAACAAGGTTTGTTGAACTCCTTTGCTTTGGTGGTCTAGTTAATCTACTTGAACAATAGAGAAATCTAAACACAACAATGGAATAAGAGTTAGAATTAGCCTAATTAATTCCTTTTAAACCCAATGAAAGGAACAAGTAGAAAGCATTACATTTGTTACCTGGTTTCCTTTTGTGGTCAAGCAAATTGTGAAAATGAACATTGGGTTTATTATTCCTAAGAAAACTAATATGTGAAAATGTAATCTATCCCACTTTAATCTAATCCAATGATATTTATTTAGGCTTAGGGAAGACACACATAGCAAGCAGTTAAGGAAGGTAATAAATTCTCAACAACATACCTAAAGTTATGTTGAAATTTAGATGTTAAAAACAAGGATAATCTATTTGGACAATAATAATAATAAATAATAATCGATTTTCATGGCCACAACTTAGCTAGACACCAAATTGATGTATGAGTTCCCCTTGTTTGTGGGACAAGGGACCCCCTCCATGCAATGATTTGACTACTTATTCTATGGAGGTGTGCATACTCATCCCCCATCTAGATTCGAACATGTGATCTCCAAGGAGGAAACACATGTTCTTAACCATTAGACCCACTCAATTAGGAAATTATATATATATTTCCAAGTTACAAATCCCAGGGAAAACCCTCGAGTACTTCCCCTCATTTCAAGGATGGTACCTGGGGTAAACCCTAGATTATTCAGAGCACAAGGTCAATCCACAACAAGGATCAAAGCCATTACAACAAGATACTTGTTAAGAGCTCAACATGTCACTTGCAGGAATTGAACCTAGGTGGGGAGGATAACAACCATTCCTCCCAACCACTCGAGATAAACCCAATTGACATGTGTGTGTGTGGGACCTAATGTGGCATCAATAGAAAAGGTTTCATCCTCTCTCACAAATCTATGATGAAGATTTTTCTAAGGTGGGGATGAAGGTTAACCAAAGTACAAAGGGATGGAACCAAGATATTATAAGATGCCATCAACTGATATAACAAATGGATATCCAAACCAACAAGGAGGAGATAACGTTAGTAGAAACCTTCAGTAGACAAAAAACAATCCTTGTAATTGTAATAGTGTGATAGGTGATAGGAAATTGCAAATTCACAAGTGAGTTTTCAACATGGAAAAATTTAAGTATGATAAGGAGGGAGCTTTAACAAAGTGTGGGTCGATTCAACAAAATAGATTTATGAATGGTTGGATGCCATATGTAGTCATTGCACAAAATGTGGAAGTAGTTATCTCTCAATAATGGTGAAACTATGAGTTGATAGTCTAAGCGGCCATATGTGATCAAGGAAAACCATAGGTATGACTAGGAAAAATTACCCTATTTTATATAAGTATGTGAAAGAAATGGGCCATACGTGCGATATATATACACAAAGTCATATTTAAGGAAATGTGTTGAAACCATTGATGAAAATGGGGATTTGACTAAGGTGGACTCATAACAAAGTTCAACCCAACAAAACTAGGGGTGCTACTTAGTAGTTTTTCCTACACAATATATAGGACTTGAGAAGGGGGGAGGCTAGAGGGAGAAATGAGGAGGACGAGAGTGGGAGGACCAAGAGGGGTGGGAGGGGAGATGAGGGTTGGGGGTTGATATGGAGGGAACCTAAATATTTGACAAGAAAAACAAATGTGTTTGGTCCACATTGGCTTCCAACAAAGTCCATTGTAGTATAGAATCACATTATCAATCCCTATAACATGGAAGGTCTCACTTAAAGAACATTGCTAAGATTTGTAATAGGTGGGTTGTATGGAAAAACGAGGTTAACCATAATGAACAACCAACTAGTCCAAATTAACATTCTAGATACTTTCCATTACTTATACTAAGTCTACAATAGCTAAATTATTATTACTTAATCATACATTAACCAAGAATGAAGTATGAAGAAACAACACATACACATCATCCAAATATAGCGTAAACAAATGTATTCAGAGTAAGGGGTATTGTATTACTCCATTCAAGAATAACTAACAAATAAATCATTTATTCTGCAACACACCAATAACATATCCATACAATATCAAAACAATCACAACAACATTCAGAAATCATAAATGTAACAACAAAAGACCCAACATTCAATGATCAAATCAATATTAGAACCAATTATCAGTTAACTCTCAATGACCCTTTCCCTTAGCCCACTACATTAATATATATAACCATGCATGTACATAGCATAACTGCTTAAATCTACAAAATTTGGGATTCTTTATTTCAAATCCAATATGTCTCTAGGTTGACAAAGTTCATTTTCTTTCTGGTTTGTAAACTACTATGGATATTCCACTAGAATAGTTCATCACAATAGATCATACAATATTCTAAAATATCTTAATATATTTTTTTTACTTATATTCCAGATTTAATCTTACTAGCTTAATGCATGAAATACTAAATAAAATAAAAATGAAATGAAAGAGACAAGCAAATAACACACCATCCACACAATGAACATAACATGTACCTTGGGAAAACCTAATACAAGAAAAACCTAGATAGAAAGTGAGGCCTACGCTCTACTTTTTTCTTCTTAGTTATGAAATGCAAATACAAAGAAAGGGGCACTCACTATGGAGTTTCCATGGACACTATGGTCAATATGGATGCTTCCTCTATTTTTCTTCAATATCCACTCTCAATGCTTTGTGATCCTATGGAACAATAATCAATCCAATAAGAATGGAACCCCTTCCTTTCCTAGCAACCCAGTATTTAACATAGCATGATAGTCGTCTAGGGTTTAGGTTAGAAGTTTTGCATGCCTCAACCCCCAGTTAATGTTAAGGTTTGTACCCTCTAGAATATTCTTGATAGTCCACACATGAATAGATCAACATGTGTGAGTAATGGAAGATGACATGGAATCCACTCAGTACCATGGTGGTCAATAAGATAGATCAACTTGTGGGAGGAATAACTTAAACATATGAACTCTTATTGAGGTGATATTCACTCCCTTGGAAATCTCTCAAAGTGAAAAACAATTTCAAGATGCTATGAGCTAATATCACAATTTTTTGACTGCAAAAATGGTCATTTAAGGTCTCAAACAAGATCCAGAAGGTTATGGACCCAAAATCACCAAAGCGGAACATAGCCATAAAATGGTCCCTTCAAGAAAATAACTACAATTTTTCCACCCATAAAGTACCAAAATAGATGAAAAATTATATAATGATCCATTCTTAACCATACCTCGCCATTCAGGAGGTTTTTGGTCCCAAAAATATTTTATTGAAGTAGTTGTGGAAAATTTTCCTCTTAGTTCTCCCTAGAATACCATTTGGCCTTTCTTGCAAGTTTTCCTTTCAACCTAACCTACCATAGTTCATACTACCTAGTCTAGTTGTTTTGGACTTATTCTATAAAACTATATGTTTTCTTAACACTAACTTAGCTTTTGTTTCTAAGTCCTCTATGTAGTTAAGAATTGCTCCTTAGTTTCATGGTCCAACATGGAAGGCTCATAGAGTTTTAGATTTTCCACATTCAATACTAAGTAAATGCAAATATATGGGGATAGAATTAGTTTGTAGGCATTATCACCCACCTTCTCTAATACTTCAAAAGTCCCATACCACANTATTGTTTTTTATAAAAAAAACTTGTAGATTTTCTATTTTTGGAATATAAGTGTATTGTGAGTCAATTTTTGACTATAATAATGATTGTCAACTATAATAATGATTGGTAATTTCAAAAATTTAATTGGATTTAAACTTTTGATTTATAGTCTCCTCATTGACAACATGTCAGGGTGATTGGTTCAACTAATTGAGCTATCCTTTGTGCATGTGTGTGTGGGTTGTCATCAATGTTGTTTGGCATTTGGCTAGTTCCATGCAAGTAGATGTGTGGTTCGAATCCTCCTGGGTGAGACATACTAGTCTACATCGATGGTTTTACTGGGATACCATCCATGAATGTGGAGAAACATCTTTCTAATTTCTCCTAGACTCTATTATAATAGAACTATGATAGAAAAATAATTCAATTTTATATTTCAAATGTGTGTATATTATCCATTAATTACAATTTATATTAAAAAAATACTTTTAAGTACTATAAAATTCATCTTCTTATCAATGCTCTACATTTGAGATAATACTTTCTTGACATTCATGTCAAATTTAACAACCCTCCAACTTCATTTTCATTGTTTTTTTAACGGAAGGGTTTTTTTTTTAAGGATAACTTGAGTAGATTCTCGTATTTAGCCACCCTTTGTTAGATGAAATATATATACCAATATATCAACTTTGTCCATTACAAAGGTAGAAGTCATGGTTTGTTCTTAGGCATATGTTTTTGTTTCATCACCTTTATTCAAGATGTAGTGTGTCTTAGTATCCTAAGAGAGGAATGGGAAATAATCCTTGAAACGAAGAGGTGGGATGAGCACATTCTAGCCAAGAGGTCAAGGATCCTAGGAAAATAAGAAGGAAGTTAAATCTAGTGGGAATGCCATCACTCTACCAAAGTAAGGCTTAATGAGTTAGAAAGATTAGGTCACTAAGTTTATTAAGGGTTCAATATTGTGTATTATACCTTAGTCATTAGAAATTAATCATCTAAGTTAGTCACAAATTGTAGTAACAAAAAGTAGACTAAAAAAAGAAATAATAAAGAAAAATAGATAATAAACAAGGTTTGTTGAACTCCTTTGCTTTGGTGGTCTAGTTAATCTACTTGAACAATAGAGAAATCTAAACACAACAATGGAATAAGAGTTAGAATTAGCCTAATTAATTCCTTTTAAACCCAATGAAAGGAACAAGTAGAAAGCATTACATTTGTTACCTGGTTTCCTTTTGTGGTCAAGCAAATTGTGAAAATGAACATTGGGTTTATTATTCCTAAGAAAACTAATATGTGAAAATGTAATCTATCCCACTTTAATCTAATCCAATGATATTTATTTAGGCTTAGGGAAGACACACATAGCAAGCAGTTAAGGAAGGTAATAAATTCTCAACAACATACCTAAAGTTATGTTGAAATTTAGATGTTAAAAACAAGGATAATCTATTTGGACAATAATAATAATAAATAATAATCGATTTTCATGGCCACAACTTAGCTAGACACCAAATTGATGTATGAGTTCCCCTTGTTTGTGGGACAAGGGACCCCCTCCATGCAATGATTTGACTACTTATTCTATGGAGGTGTGCATACTCATCCCCCATCTAGATTCGAACATGTGATCTCCAAGGAGGAAACACATGTTCTTAACCATTAGACCCACTCAATTAGGAAATTATATATATATTTCCAAGTTACAAATCCCAGGGAAAACCCTCGAGTACTTCCCCTCATTTCAAGGATGGTACCTGGGGTAAACCCTAGATTATTCAGAGCACAAGGTCAATCCACAACAAGGATCAAAGCCATTACAACAAGATACTTGTTAAGAGCTCAACATGTCACTTGCAGGAATTGAACCTAGGTGGGGAGGATAACAACCATTCCTCCCAACCACTCGAGATAAACCCAATTGACATGTGTGTGTGTGGGACCTAATGTGGCATCAATAGAAAAGGTTTCATCCTCTCTCACAAATCTATGATGAAGATTTTTCTAAGGTGGGGATGAAGGTTAACCAAAGTACAAAGGGATGGAACCAAGATATTATAAGATGCCATCAACTGATATAACAAATGGATATCCAAACCAACAAGGAGGAGATAACGTTAGTAGAAACCTTCAGTAGACAAAAAACAATCCTTGTAATTGTAATAGTGTGATAGGTGATAGGAAATTGCAAATTCACAAGTGAGTTTTCAACATGGAAAAATTTAAGTATGATAAGGAGGGAGCTTTAACAAAGTGTGGGTCGATTCAACAAAATAGATTTATGAATGGTTGGATGCCATATGTAGTCATTGCACAAAATGTGGAAGTAGTTATCTCTCAATAATGGTGAAACTATGAGTTGATAGTCTAAGCGGCCATATGTGATCAAGGAAAACCATAGGTATGACTAGGAAAAATTACCCTATTTTATATAAGTATGTGAAAGAAATGGGCCATACGTGCGATATATATACACAAAGTCATATTTAAGGAAATGTGTTGAAACCATTGATGAAAATGGGGATTTGACTAAGGTGGACTCATAACAAAGTTCAACCCAACAAAACTAGGGGTGCTACTTAGTAGTTTTTCCTACACAATATATAGGACTTGAGAAGGGGGGAGGCTAGAGGGAGAAATGAGGAGGACGAGAGTGGGAGGACCAAGAGGGGTGGGAGGGGAGATGAGGGTTGGGGGTTGATATGGAGGGAACCTAAATATTTGACAAGAAAAACAAATGTGTTTGGTCCACATTGGCTTCCAACAAAGTCCATTGTAGTATAGAATCACATTATCAATCCCTATAACATGGAAGGTCTCACTTAAAGAACATTGCTAAGATTTGTAATAGGTGGGTTGTATGGAAAAACGAGGTTAACCATAATGAACAACCAACTAGTCCAAATTAACATTCTAGATACTTTCCATTACTTATACTAAGTCTACAATAGCTAAATTATTATTACTTAATCATACATTAACCAAGAATGAAGTATGAAGAAACAACACATACACATCATCCAAATATAGCGTAAACAAATGTATTCAGAGTAAGGGGTATTGTATTACTCCATTCAAGAATAACTAACAAATAAATCATTTATTCTGCAACACACCAATAACATATCCATACAATATCAAAACAATCACAACAACATTCAGAAATCATAAATGTAACAACAAAAGACCCAACATTCAATGATCAAATCAATATTAGAACCAATTATCAGTTAACTCTCAATGACCCTTTCCCTTAGCCCACTACATTAATATATATAACCATGCATGTACATAGCATAACTGCTTAAATCTACAAAATTTGGGATTCTTTATTTCAAATCCAATATGTCTCTAGGTTGACAAAGTTCATTTTCTTTCTGGTTTGTAAACTACTATGGATATTCCACTAGAATAGTTCATCACAATAGATCATACAATATTCTAAAATATCTTAATATATTTTTTTTACTTATATTCCAGATTTAATCTTACTAGCTTAATGCATGAAATACTAAATAAAATAAAAATGAAATGAAAGAGACAAGCAAATAACACACCATCCACACAATGAACATAACATGTACCTTGGGAAAACCTAATACAAGAAAAACCTAGATAGAAAGTGAGGCCTACGCTCTACTTTTTTCTTCTTAGTTATGAAATGCAAATACAAAGAAAGGGGCACTCACTATGGAGTTTCCATGGACACTATGGTCAATATGGATGCTTCCTCTATTTTTCTTCAATATCCACTCTCAATGCTTTGTGATCCTATGGAACAATAATCAATCCAATAAGAATGGAACCCCTTCCTTTCCTAGCAACCCAGTATTTAACATAGCATGATAGTCGTCTAGGGTTTAGGTTAGAAGTTTTGCATGCCTCAACCCCCAGTTAATGTTAAGGTTTGTACCCTCTAGAATATTCTTGATAGTCCACACATGAATAGATCAACATGTGTGAGTAATGGAAGATGACATGGAATCCACTCAGTACCATGGTGGTCAATAAGATAGATCAACTTGTGGGAGGAATAACTTAAACATATGAACTCTTATTGAGGTGATATTCACTCCCTTGGAAATCTCTCAAAGTGAAAAACAATTTCAAGATGCTATGAGCTAATATCACAATTTTTTGACTGCAAAAATGGTCATTTAAGGTCTCAAACAAGATCCAGAAGGTTATGGACCCAAAATCACCAAAGCGGAACATAGCCATAAAATGGTCCCTTCAAGAAAATAACTACAATTTTTCCACCCATAAAGTACCAAAATAGATGAAAAATTATATAATGATCCATTCTTAACCATACCTCGCCATTCAGGAGGTTTTTGGTCCCAAAAATATTTTATTGAAGTAGTTGTGGAAAATTTTCCTCTTAGTTCTCCCTAGAATACCATTTGGCCTTTCTTGCAAGTTTTCCTTTCAACCTAACCTACCATAGTTCATACTACCTAGTCTAGTTGTTTTGGACTTATTCTATAAAACTATATGTTTTCTTAACACTAACTTAGCTTTTGTTTCTAAGTCCTCTATGTAGTTAAGAATTGCTCCTTAGTTTCATGGTCCAACATGGAAGGCTCATAGAGTTTTAGATTTTCCACATTCAATACTAAGTAAATGCAAATATATGGGGATAGAATTAGTTTGTAGGCATTATCACCCACCTTCTCTAATACTTCAAAAGTCCCATACCACAAAGCCTTGATCTTTGTACCGAGACCCTATAGCCTTTCTTTTTTTAGATACAACCAAACTCTACAGTCTCACACCTTGAATGTTTTCTCAATTTTGCGTTGATCATACAAGCCTTCTACTTTTCTTGTGACTTCTTCAATGTCTCCTATACTTAAAAATGGTTCTTCCCAATCTTATAAAAAAATTATTCTTCATTGCTTCTCTTGTGGTGTGTTCCCTCACTCATCCTTGTTGTCCATATACAACATCTAACGTTGAAGGTGGAAAATACCCAAAGCAAGTTTCAATAAGATAATTACTATTAGAAGTTCGGATTTCCCTATTTTAATAGTGCTCAATATAAATCAAATTTGTATCTTAGGTCCTTGGATTCTTTTGATTATAACCCCTCAAAAGTTGGACCAATGTCTTATTCGCTAATTCTATCTACACATTTTTTTTTGATGGAAAGTTATAGATCTCTTCAACTTGGCATCCATATTATCCCAAAGTGTAGTCCAAAAGGTACTAAGAAACATAGTATCTCTATCTGCGATTATTCTCCTTGGTATCCCAAAGTGCACCCATACCTTTTCAAAGAACATATTTTCTACATGATCTGGATTATGTTGAGAATGAAATGATATACAAACGAAAGTATATCAGAGAACATATAAATACAGTGAAGCCCAACTTCTATCAATGAATAAAATAGAAAAACACCGAACACAAATTGTCTAGAATGGGGTAGCTTATCTTTGAAGAGAAAGAGATGTTGGCTACACTTCATTCACAATAATATTTACATCGCACTCCATCGCATGCTTAAAGGGCCTCCTTCACCTCCATTATATATGAGAGAGTGAGAGGAGAATAATTCCCATGATGCACGTGGTATAAATTGGTTCGAGTTTACAAAATGTGATAGGCATGTAAAACACTAGGACTTCCTAGATTGTCACCCATCCCAGTACTACTCTAGCCTGAGCGCACTTAAATATGGAGTTATAATGGGATCTGATGCATTAACAATGTGTTGTAGGCATGTACATAGTACCACTAGGAAATCATTACATGATGTCTATAATTAACAAATGGAGATGGAATTACATTACATTCCCCATCAAAAGGGTGAATATCATGGTTTATAAAAACCACAGGCTTGAAAACATTGATTTAGTGGAAAGGGTGGATGGCCATCAAGATCCACTTGGATCATTCCTCCCCCCTTAGGAAGCAATGTTCCCCATTGTATCAAGTTCCCTCAAGAGATGGGGAAATTTTTGTTGAATTTGAACCTTGGTGAGACGCTTTCATTGTTGAAGTAGTTGTCCTGATTGTACTTGGTATTAGCTTGTTGAAGGATGTTGTGAACTTGTTTTTGGAGGTGCTAGATATATTCAAAAAAATTGGTTGCATGACCTTCCTTGGTTTGAGTGTAGGAGGACTCTATCGGTGAAGATGCAACAAGAAGAGCTATATCAATGGGGGCTAATGGTTGGAACCCCAAGCATGCTTGAAAAGGATTGTGGCCAATAGATCTATGCTGAACATATGGAATACTCTCATTCTCTAGAAGATAACACCTATAGACTGGACCATTGGGTAAGGGAGCATCGAGCACCAAGTCAATGGATTTCTTGACTCAGCATTGTAGAGGCACCCCTATAGGTGAAAAAATATATTTATTCTCCTCTACAATCTTGTCGACCGGCTTATGATGTATAGAAAGGTCTTGGGTCGAGGTTGTAGTGGTCACAATGACCTTTTATTCATCATCTAACTGAATTGTGAACAGGGAAAACTTTGTGTTCTAAGAGATAAATTTGCAGTAATGTTTTTCCAAGATCAATGAAGTGGTAATAGTTAGAGCTACCTCTGGTACCCTGTAGAGATGACCTCCTAGAGTAACAATGACACTGCATGGTCGAGACTCGTAGATAGCATGACATTTCCACATATATGGTTGTCCTAAAATAACATCACATTATTCTAGTGGGGATACATCACACAGTACCTCATCCTTGAAGGGATTGATCTCATACGACAAATGAAATTGTTTGCTGACACATATGTCTCATCCATGGATCAACTATCTGATGGTGTATGGTTGGGTTTGTGGGATCATTGGAATCTTCAATCTATTGAAAACCTAGGAAAATATCAAGTTCTTATGACTCTCGTTGTCAACAATGAAATGCAGTGGGATATCCTTTACCCACATCTGTGAGTGGAAGAGGCACTCCCCCTCCTCAAGCTCCTCTAGTTCTTCTAGTTGTATTGTTGTGACTGTGACGATAGCAATGGGTTCTGCATTGATGACATGTTTCCCTTTATTTTACTCTAAATCAAAGTCATAGTTAGGTTATGATTTTTTTTCTTTGAGATCGGCCACCAATGATTGTTTCAAGTGACATTCATCGGTGTTGTGCCATGGGATTTTGTGGAACTCATGCCACTTTCTAGTGTATTTATTAGACTTCTTGTTCCCCTTAGTTTCTTGTGTCTTGGTCTGTCTCTCTTGAGGTTGTCCTTCCTTTCTTTTTTCTTCATCCTGTGAGTTAGGGTTTCCTTTTCCATGCTTCTATTGTGGCGTATTTTCAAACCCGAACTCCCACTTACTCTGTTGCTTGATTTTTTTCTCAATTTTTACTACATATCAATAAGAANAAAAAATTATTCTTCATTGCTTCTCTTGTGGTGTGTTCCCTCACTCATCCTTGTTGTCCATATACAACATCTAACGTTGAAGGTGGAAAATACCCAAAGCAAGTTTCAATAAGATAATTACTATTAGAAGTTCGGATTTCCCTATTTTAATAGTGCTCAATATAAATCAAATTTGTATCTTAGGTCCTTGGATTCTTTTGATTATAACCCCTCAAAAGTTGGACCAATGTCTTATTCGCTAATTCTATCTACACATTTTTTTTTGATGGAAAGTTATAGATCTCTTCAACTTGGCATCCATATTATCCCAAAGTGTAGTCCAAAAGGTACTAAGAAACATAGTATCTCTATCTGCGATTATTCTCCTTGGTATCCCAAAGTGCACCCATACCTTTTCAAAGAACATATTTTCTACATGATCTGGATTATGTTGAGAATGAAATGATATACAAACAAAAGTATATCAGAGAACATATAAATACAGTGAAGCCCAACTTCTATCAATGAATAAAATAGAAAAACACCATAGAACACAAATTGGCTAGAATGGGGTAGCTTATCTTTGAAGAGAAAGAGATGTTGGCTACACTTCATTCACAATAATATTTACATCGCACTCCATTGCATGCTTAAAGGGCCTCCTTCACCTCCATTATATATGAGAGAGTGAGAGGAGAATAATTCCCATGATGCACGTGGTATAAATTGGTTCAAGTTTACAAAATGTGATAGGCATGTAAAACACTAGGACTTCCTAGGTTGTCACCCATCCCAATACTACTCTAGCCTGAGCGCGCTTAAATATGGATTTATAATGGGATCTGATGCATTAACAATGTGTTGTATCCATGTACATAGTACCACTAGGAAATCATTACATGATGTCTATAATTAACAAATGGAGATGGAATTACATTACATTCCCCATCAAAAGGGTGAATATCATGGTTTATCAAAACCACAGGCTTGAAAACATTGATTTAGTGGAAAGGGTGGATGGCCATCAAGATTCCCTTGGATCATTCCTCCCCCCTTAAGAAGCAATGGTCCCCATTGTATCAAGTTCCCTCAAGAGATGGGGAAAATTTTGTTGAATTTGAACCTTGGTGAGACGCTTTCATTGTTGAAGTAGTTGTCCTGATTGTACTTGGTATTAGCTTGTTGAAGGATGTTGTGAACCTGTTTTTGGAGGTGCTAGATCTATTCAAAAAAACTGGTTTCATGACCTTCCTTGGTTTGAGTGTAGGAGGACTCTATCGGTGAAGATGAAACAAGAAGAGCTATATCAATGGGGGCTAATGGTTGGAACCCCAAGCATGCTTGAAAAGGATCGCGGCCAATAGATCTATGTTGAACATATGGAATACTCTCATTCTCTAGAAGATAGCACCTATAGACTAGACCATTGGGTAAGGGAAAATTGAGCACCAAGTCAATGGATTTCTTGACTTAGCAGTGTAGAGGCACCCCTATAGGTGAAAAAATATATTTATTCTCCTCTACAATCTTTTCGACCGACTTATGGTGTATAGAAAGGTCTTGGGTCTAGGATGTAGTGGTCACAATGACCTTTTATTCATCATCTAACTGAATCGTGAACAGGGAAAACTTTGTGTTCTAAGAGATAAATTTGCAGTAATGTTTTTCCAAGATCAATGAAGTGGTAATAGTTAGAGCTACCTCTGGTACCCTGTAGAGATAACCTCCTAGAGTAACAATGACACTGCATGGTCGAGACTCATAGATAGCATGGCATTTCCACATATATGGTTGTCCTAAAATAACATTGCATTATTCTAGTGGGGATACATCACACAGTACCTCATCCTTGAAGGGATTGATCTCATACGACAAATGAAACTGTTTGCTGACACATATGTCTCGTCCATGGATCAACCATCTGATGGTGTATGGTTGGGTTTGTGGGATCATTGGAATCTTCAATCTATCAAAAACCTAGGAAAATATCAAGTTCTTACGACTCTCATTGTCAACAATGAAATGCAGTGGGATATCCTTTACCCACATCTGTGAGTGGAAGAGGCACTCCCCCTCCTCAAGATCCTCTAGTTCTTCTAGTTGTATTGTTGTGACTGTGACGATAGCAATGGGTTCTGCATTGATGACATGTTTCCCTTTATTTTACTCTAAATCAAAGTCATAGTTAGGTTATGATTTTTTTTCTTTGATATCGGCCACCAATGATTGTTTCAAGTGACATTCATCGGTGTTGTGCCATGGGATTTTGTGGAACTCACGCCACTTTCTAGTGTATTTATTAGACTTCTTGTTACCCTTATTTTCCTGTGTCTTGGACTGTCTCTCTTGAGGTTGGCCTTCCTTTCTTTTTTCTTCATTCTGTGAGTTAGGGTTTTCTTTTCCATGCTTCTATTGTGGCGTATTTTCAAACCCGAACTCCCACTTACTCTGTTGCTTGATTTTTTTCTCAATTTTGACTACATATCAATAAGAAACTCCCAATGAGGATATTTCCAAGAAATCCATCTATGTTTCTATGCATCTATGCAAACCACTATGGTACTTCAAAACCAGGTTTCTCTTGAAGTATTTTATACCCATCTTTGAGCGCAGGTTATGAAATATGTTAGTGTACTCTAACATTGCCTGGTATCTTTTCTGACGCAAAGTCATCCATCTCATGTATTGGTCATCATAGTTTTTGACATCGTAGAAATCCTCCTTGAGGGAACCTACAAAGGCCACCCAAGTGGGTTCTCTCCCAAATGGCATATATTCATTCACAGTGTACCTCTTCCAGTAACCTTTTCACCAAGATCTGACATGGGGAAGGGCTTTAAGGAGTGCGAAGGTGATCTTTTCGCTCTCAATTTTTTTTTGGATAGAGTAATAACCTTCTAGTAAATTAAACCATTTTTCTAGAGCATCTGCATATATCTGGCCTTCAAATAAGGGGATATAAAAATTGAATTGTACCTTGAAGGGTGTCGTACCTTCGAAATGGCTGCTTGTCAAAGATGCCTTGGTCACCATCAGTAGTCGTTGAAGAATCTGAGTGAAGTTTTCCATCATCTCGTTCCTCTGTCGCACAAGGGATTCCTGGAGAAACGTGTTGAAAGGATCTCCTGCTCTATTATATCTCTTATCTTCCTCCATGGGTGGTCTCTTGGGTTGGAGAGAGTGGTTGTCCTCAAGAGAAACGAGCTTGAGACCCAACTCCCTACACCTTGACCTGGTTAGGGACATGCTCTGAGAAACGACAAGGAGAAAAATGCATTGATACCACTGATTTGGATTATGTTGAGAACAAAATGAGATATAAACAAAAATATAGCAAAGAACACAAAAATACAATGAAACCCAACTTCTATTAATGAATAAAATAGAAAAACATTGTAAAACACAAATTGACTAGAATGTTGTAGGTTATCTTTGAAGAGAAAGACATGTTGGTTATGCTTCATTCACAATAAGCTTTACATCACACTCCATCGCATGCTTAAAGGGCCTCCTTCACCTCAATTATATATGAGATAGTGAGAGGAGAATCATTCCCATGATGCATGTGGGATAAATTGGTGTAAGTTTACAAAATTTTATAGGCATGTAAAACACTAGGACTTCCTGAGAAGTCACCCATCCCATTACTACTTTATCTTGAGCTCACTTAACTATAGAGTTATAACGAGATCTGATGCAATAACACTATGTTGTAGGCATGCA
Source organism: Picea glauca (assembly GCA_000966675.3). Classification (NCBI taxonomy): domain Eukaryota; kingdom Viridiplantae; phylum Streptophyta; class Pinopsida; order Pinales; family Pinaceae; genus Picea; species Picea glauca. The sequence goes on from JZKD02S1594245.1 coordinate 115,487, forward strand.
CATAACACCATTAGTAAATCATTACATGATGTATGTAATTAACAAATGGAGATGGCATTGCATTGCATTCCCCATCAAAAGGGTGAATATCATGGTTTATCAAAACCATAGGCTTGAAAATGTTGATTCGGTGGAAAAGGTGGATGGCCACCGAGATCCAGCTGGATCACTACATCTTGTCCCTTGATGGTATTTTCACACGGCATGATAATGCAGGTATTGCTAAACCTATCAACTACCACAAACAAATAGTCATGTCCCTTGTTCTTGGAAAAATTCCCATGAAATCCATGGAGATTCTCTCCCAAATTCTCGTAGATACAGGTAGGGGATGGTATAAACCTTGATTTCTATTATTGGGATTGTTGGTATAACAAAGTATTTTCCCTCTAATAAAATGAGCTACATATTCTTGTACTCTAGGCCAATACACATACCTTTATAAATTAGCAATTAGCTTCCCAACACCAAAATTACCTACAAATTTGGAGGTGTGTGCCTTTTTATAACCTACAACATATCACCTTTAGGAAAATAGAGCTTGTCCATCTTGTAGAGAAACCCATCCTGGAGATGATATCTAGACTTATTGTCATCTTCTTCTACATGAACTTGTCCCTGTAGTTGTTGAAACACCTCTTTAAATTCCCCATATTTTATGCATCATGGGTGAAAGGATCCATGTGCATAAAGAGATGATCTTGGATGTCTGTGGCCCTAAAATCATATATGATAACTTATTAATGTTTTCCTTCTTATGTGTGATGATTAGATGAGACTACTGTAAAAACCCCATCCACATGTAGTGTCTACTTTGTTGAATCTTAATTTGAATCTTACTCTAGACCTACAAATACTACAATGGTTGGTGATCAATGTGGATGACAATCTCCTTTCCCATCATATAGTGTTTCCATTTCTGATGTAGGGTAGTTCAATAATCCACCATGAAACATTTCAAAATAACATACCCATTTACCTCCCTGCATCAAGATCTCTCCCATAGCATATCCACTTGCATTCATATCCACTTTGAATTGCTTCTACAAATTAGGAAATGCAAGAACTTGTTCTTAACTGATATTTCATTTTGGCTCATGAAAATATTTTTGTTTATTCTTTCCCCACTGTAAGCTCTTGTCGATGCATGTTATGGAATGGAGTGGTGTAGGCACAAATGAAAAGAATGTTATGAAATTTCATAAGTATTGTRGTGTCCCAACAAAGCTCCTAACTTCAGTRACATTAATAGGAGTTAGCCACTTGAGAATACCTTCCATATTTACAGTATCTATCTTGAGTTCCCCTCTACCAATCACATACCCCATATATGCCAATAACTACTAAGAAAAGTCACWTTTCTTAAGGTTTTCCAATAGTTGATACTTTTTCAGTGTCTCTAACACTTGTATGATATGTGAGATATGTTTTTACCAGGWAGAGATATAACTAATATATTATCTAAGTAAACTATTACAAATGAATCTAGAGAGGGATGCAATACATCATTTATCAAATGCATAAATGTAGTYGGTGCATTACATAAACCAAAATGCAATTTGAGCCATTCATATACACCTTGTCTTGTCTTGAAGGAAATTATTTAGGTGTCTTATTCTTTAAATCGTACCTAGTGGTATCCCAATTTTAGATCCATCTTGGTGAAGTACTTTGGATGCTACAACTAAGCTACCAAGTCATTGATCCTGGGAAGGAGGTATCAATTCTTGAGGATGGTCTTATTCAAATCTCTATAGTTGATATATATTCTCCAATTCCCATATTTCTTGGGCACTGTGATGATAGGTGACCTACAAGGTGTATGTTGACGCTTAAAATCGCAACGATGAATATTTCTCGCAAATGATTGCCCAACTCTATTTTCTATTTATATTAATAATAAACTAGTAGGTGGGACCCCCTTGTAGCTTTGTGGCGCTATGGTGGATATGTTGCACTTATATTTTGTTTTCTATTGTGATGATACCAACATAGTCTTCTACAGTTCGATGTTTTAAAGTATGGTTTAAATTGTTTTGGTGACCTAAGTTGGGTTGATTATTGCATGGCATTGGATGGTTTTGATGTTCATTCACAAATTATATTAAGGATTCCCTAGGGATGAAATGATCATTATCAATTTTGTTTTGATATTGCTATTAAACATGGATTGATTGGTTTAATATGATCTTGATATAAAGGATGATATGGGAGCTCTTTTAAACAAAAGGACTATACACAACCCCTAATGTTATGTGTAATTGTGACAAAAGGAGGGTGCATAAACCCTTGCTGCTAGACTCATGCACTTTGTTAAATGTTATGTGTTGAAGCACATGGAGTAATATTATGGCACATTGTTTTTTTAAAAGAGATGACATTACTTTGGGTGGCGCACTATGCAAATGGGATATGGCAATGAAATATATGGTTGATTAAATGCATAGTGCTATGGTGAATTGGTTGGCTCCTACTTGGAATTGAATGAGGTTGGAGAGGGAAGCGACGTGCATTTACTACACGTCACTCAAACACCCCTTGATCCTGTCACCCTAACCATACTTGCATTTTGGGCAAATAAAACATGTTTATAATCATGTGTATAAAGTTTTATTTATTAGTTTGTTAATGTGCATAACTTTCTTTTTCTTACTTTACTATTTTGATTTTATTATTTTTACATCCTAACTTCTAAAGGAAAATATGAAAAAATATTAAATTATTATAATGCTATTCTCACATAACCTTCAAACTAATGTTAGTTTAGTAAACTTTTCTTTTCGAATCACTTTAAAACTAGCATAATTATTCTAACCTTCTTAATTTTGTTTTTAATATTTTCTTATAAAACAATAAAAAATAATTTTCCTTTTAATTTTAGTTTTTCTTTAACTTGGTTAGATTTAATTTTCGTTATGTCAAATGTAAAAACCCCACATAGAAGTAATTAAAATTGTAAATAGCATAAAAATCATAAAATCGCATAAAAATTAAATATTGTTAAAAAGTTAAATTACAAGGCAAGGGAATTCATGCTTGGACTATAGGTTAGGGGAAAATTGGCCTAGAGTTCAATGCACATTCTTGTCTGGGGCTTTAAGCCTAGGGTGATATTCCCACCTCTTCTCACCTAGCCCCACGAGAGGTTGAAAATGTTGAGGTTGGAGACTCTCTAGTCCCTTGATGTCAACAGTGCTCTTCTCTTGTTTCTTCAGTTATGGAAAGAAAGTATAAAGAAAGAGGATCTCACTATGGAGTTTCCTTTGAAACTTTGGTCTAAAATATTTCTACAGAATCTCCTATCTCATATAATATTATCTCAAAATACCATTGATTGTATGCTCTACTCAACTATGGAAAAAGTACAATACAAAAGAATGGAATCATTTTTCCTCCTAGTGGTCTAATATTTAACATAACCTGATAGCCATATGGGATTAGGGTTTTGACTTCCTCAACCCTTAATTATTGATAAGGTTTGGACCTTGTATAATATTCTTGAAAGCCACATGTGGCTATCCCCACACATTTTGAGTAATGGAGGTTGACGTGGCATCCCCCTGTACCATGGTGGTAAACACAGCAGGTCAACTTGCAAGAGGCATAACATTCACATACAAACTTCAATTGAGGTTATTCTTGCATCATTGGAATAGTCTTGATCTGTAGAATATGGCATCTTCTTGAAAATTAGGTTTGGACCCAAAAAAATGTCATTTGATGCCTCAAAATGGCTCTCGAATATTTTAGATGGTTCTTTGGACATAATTTTCCAAATTGGGACCTACTGCTAAAATGGATCTGCAAGTTGATTCCTCCAATTTTTTCCACCCAGAAAGTATCAAGGTAGATTAAAAATTATATAAGATCCAATCTAGATAAACTCAATACAATAAGAATGGAGCCCCTTCCTTTCCTAGAATCCAAATATTTAACATCGCCAATAATTGATGTTAAGGTTTTAAACCCTTTAGAATCTTCTTATTAGTCCACATGTGACTAGCCCCACATGTGTGAGTAATAGAAGCTAACATGACATTCAATTGGAATCACGGTGGTCAATAGGATAGGTCAACTTGTGAGAGGCATAACTTTCACATATGAACTTTGATTAAGGTTCACACTATTGGAAATCCCTGAAAGTGTAGAACAATGTCGAGAGTTTAGGAGTTAATCTTATAAAGTTTTGACCCAAAAAATATATGTTTAAGGCCTCATATGGACTCAAGAAGGTTTTTTATCATAAATCACCAAAGTGGGACATGCCCAAAAAATGGTCCCTACAAGCCAATAGATCCAAATTTTCAACCCAGAAAGTACCAACATATAAGAAAAAATATATAATGGCCCATTCCAGATCACCTTCTCCACATGGTGCCACTTTATCTCTCTTTGTGTCGCACTAGTTTCCTCATTACACATCATCCTTCAACAAAACAAAGGGGTTAAAAATCCCCTCAAACACTTGTTGACTTCCCCTCAAGTCAACTATGCTCAATTCCATCCTCCTACTTTCCTTGGTCACCCCATGGATTGCTTCCCACAACTTCCCTTCAATTTAAGGGGGCAATTCTAGTACCAACTCAATTTCCCAAGATCTTAATTGCTAGAAATATTCCAAGTCATGTGTCCACTTTCCCAACACAATCAAATCTCTTATTATATTGTGTTTTATTTAGAGTCTAGATTTAGTCTTACTATCTCAATGCATGAAATACTAAACAAATTGAAACTCAAATGAAAGAGACAAGAAAACAAAACACCATCCACACAATGAACACAAGATGTACCCTAGGAAAATCCAATACGAGAAAAACCTATCTAGAAGGTGAGGCATATGCTATACTCTTTTCTTCTAAGTTATGAAATGCAAATACAAAGAAAGGGTCACTCACTATGAATTTTCCATGCACATCGTGGCCAATATGGTTGCTACATGATCTTATAATTCCTATATTTTTCATTAATATACAATCTCAATGCTCTATGCTTCTATGGAACAATACTCAATACAATAAGAATGGAACCCCTTCCTTTTCTAGCAACTCGATATTTAACATAGATTGATAGTTGTCTAGAGTTAGGGTTAGAATTTTTTCATGCCTCAACCCCCAATTAATGTTATGGGTTTAGAACCTCTAGAATAGTATTGATAGTCTACATGGTACTAGTTCCAAATGTGTGAGTAATGGAATATGACATGGCATCCACTTAGTACCTTGGTGGTCAACATGATAGGTCAACTTGTGGGAGGAATAAATTCTACATACGAACTCTAATTGAGGTGATATTTGCATTGTTGGTAAGCTCTTGAAGTGTATAACAATGTCAATATATTGTGGGTTAAACGTACAAATTTTTGACCCTAAAAATGGTCATTAATGCCTCAAACGGGATCTAGAAGGTTTTGGGCCCCAAATCACCAATGTGGGGCATGACCATAAAATAGGCCCTACAAACCAATGGTTCCAATTTTTCCACCTAGAAAGTATCAAAATAGATGAAAAATTATATAATGATCCATTTTGAATCATAACTCCCCATTTAGGGTGGATTTCATTCTAAAATATTTTACTAAAGTGTGTGTGGAAATTTGTCGACTAGCTTCTCCTTGGAGTACCATTTGGCCTTGCTTGGAAGTTGTCCTTTCAACCCAACATACCAGACCTCATACTACCCCCTTCTAATTGTTTTGGAATTCTTCTGTAAAATTCTATCTTCTATTAATGCTACCTAATATTATGGTGATAAGTTATATGTGTAGGTAATACTTGCTCCTTAGTTTCATGGTCCAACATGGAAGACTCACTACTAAGTAAGTAAAAAAATATGGGGTTAGATTAAGCCTATAGGAATTATCACTCACCTTCTCTAATACTTAAAAAGGACCACACCACATAGCCTTGATCTTTGTACCAAGACCCTATAGCCTTATTTGTTTAGATACAACCAAAATCTACAGTCTCACACCTTGAATGTTTTTTCAATTTTGTGTTGATCATGTTGAGCCTTCTACTTTTCCTGTGACTTCTTCAATGTCTCATGTACTTGCAAATGTATCTTCCTAATCTTATCAACAACAACAACAAAAAAAAACTTCAATGCTTCTCTTGTGGTGTCTTCCCTCACTCCTCCTTTATGTCCATATACAACATCTAAGAGTGAAGGTGGCAAATACCCAAAGCGAGTTTCAAAAGGCGACTTACTATTAGAATTTCATATTTCCCTATTATAAGAGCATTGAATATAAATTGAATATTTATCTCAAGTCCTTGGATGCTTTTGATGATAACCCCTCAAAAGTTGAACCAACGTCCTATTTGCTACTTTTGTCTACTCATTTGTTTGTGGATGGAAATCTATAGATCTCTTCAACTTGGCATCCATATTATCCCAAAGTGTAGTCTAAAAGGTACTATGAAATCTAGTATCTCTATTGAAATTCTCATGGAAAACTTGCATCATAACCCAAAAATCATTAGAGAAATTTTGAGGTCTAAAATCGACCTCCTAAGGAAAATAATAAAATAATAGTGGAAAATAATAAAATTAGAGTTATGAATTTTGTAAGGGAAAGAAAGAAAATTATTGTTTTATTCTATTTTCGACTTTCCTTCTTACATTGTTACTCAAATTTCAAGTGTAGGCACTTTTTGGACGCGAACTTAAATTCTACGTCCAACGTGTACCCACTCTACATACTTTTGATATACCCATAATGAGATAAAATTGTTTCCAATTTATCTCATTGTGGGTCTATCAAAAGTTTGCAAAGTGAGTACTCATTAGATGCAAACTTTAATTTTGCATCCAACGAGTGCCTACAGTTGAAATTTGAGTAAAGCTATAAGGATATAAGTCGAAAGTGTAATTACAAAAAATCATTTTTTTCCTTTCCCTCTAAAACTATTTAACCTTATGGTTGACATCATCATCTTGAATCCTATTGGTTGTTTTGAAGTTGATGTTGATAGCACATTTTTTTTGTCTTGAGGCCAATTTTTTACCTCAAAATTTCTCTAATGAACTGGATTAGTTTGCTTCTATTAGATGACAAATAAAGACTTTAGTCACATATAAATTGACTAGAGGAGGCACTCAAAAGGTGCACAGTGAGGAGGTGCTCCCGTATTAGAGAAATTCTTAATTTTTCACCAATTACTCAATAAATGTCAATTCTAATAAGTGCTCTAGAAGGGATCAATGTGGGTTAGTTGGATTTTATAAAGTGGATCATACTAAAGTAGACATTGGCATAGGTGCACCTTTATATTTTGAACTAACTAATTTTCAATAAGCTCTCATTGGTTGTCTCATCCTCAACTTTAGTGATCTCTTCATATTCTTCATCATGCACCTTGTCTGCTAGAAAGTCATCGATGCTCGGAGAGTGGCTCTCCTCATCATCCCCATCATCAATTCCACCAAGATTTCCATAATAATGTTTTCTCATAGTGCCACCTTCTTTAGAATTGTGTAGCTCTTCATGAGCCATCTCCCGAATCACCCCATGACCAATGTGCATTTCTAGAAAAGGAGTAGTCTCTACAACATATATATTCTCATTTTCAATAATGGATAAGATATTAACCCGCGGTGTCTCAAGATCACAATAAAAAATAGTGACCACCATATGTTGTGATTCTTTAATGGTTTTTGCTAGAATTTCTACCTCATCAAAAGCATCAAAGATATCCTAAAGAGTAGATAGTCTTGTTGCATTGCAAACTCAGAAAGAAAAGGGCATGCCCTCTCTTTCGTAGTGACTAGAAACCAATCAGATATCTAAACCCTAAAAGAAAGGAGGAGTACAATATATACAACTTTGATACCAGGGTTTGAGTATGACTAAGAGTATGAGCTTCTATCTTCAGTTGAAGAGAATGTACCGTAGCACTAAGAGGTTGCATTGTTTTGGGATTTTTTACTAGATTGGACCCTTTAATATAATCCACAAAAGATATTAAATAGGGTCTCATTTCCCACCCTAAAAGTTGTGCATCATCATGAATCAAGGGAGTTTTGGTAAATTCATGTGTGCTTATTTCTAAACTTGAGTAGGGTTACCCATAAAGCCATGGTTCAAAAATTTGACATTAGACTCAAAGATATACCCATCATCCTTCACAACTTTTTCTTCTTCATAACCTCAAATTGTGACACTTCTTGTTTTTCCAATTTGCCATAAGATGGATTCACTAAAACCCCAATAAATATGTATACAATAACTTGGGGTCTTTTAATTTTTCAAACAAACAGTGTAATAATCCAATTTTCCCCCTAAATTTTAATATATGAAATAATGTATTATTCAAATAATGAGTTTATGTGATGGGAGTCAAGCCAAAATTTTAAATTATTCTCGGTGTACAACTCAAGGCCAAGGCCCATCTAGTGAATGTGTATGAGTCCTCATGATGGGATAGGATTGTGGTGTGGTTGATATATTTTCAATGGGTGGTTGTGTTATGAAAAAGTGTGTATATAAAGGAAATACATAATAATGTAATATCCACCAAAAAGGTTGCTTGAGAAGAAACAAGGGGACCATGATACCAAAAGAGGGGAAGAGGAAAGGGAGTGAATTGGTGACATGAATTGACACTTGTCCCTAAAAGGTGCAACCTTTCTTTCCCATGCTTCCCTATAAACATTTCCCATCAATATTTGACTTGGGTGGTCCTTAGATGTTTTTCCATGCTTCTTGGGAAGGATGCACTAGTCTTAATATGCAAATTATTGCGAGGGGGACCATTATTACTCTCCTCCATTAAAATTGGGAGAATTACTCTCCCATGAGAATTCTCCACTTTCCCATTTAAATGCTCTTCATCTCCTTGTTCATGGAGGAACTTGTGTGAACCTATGGTTGTTTTACTTGCAATTGGTGAGAGAACCCCATGGAATTATGGTTGGTAAGAGCTTGTGGAGGCTAGGGACTTGTTGTGAGAATTCGAATAGTAAATGGGATGGTATAACCATGGTTGGAATTCCCACAAAAATTGAAGCAAACACCAAAAAACTACAACCATGTTAGTGTTATAACCCTAATTTGCACCATACATGCTTACCTGGCATCAGGCCATCTCAGATCCCTTCTTTGCCAAAAGCACTACTGAACAACTCTTTTAAAAACCTCTTTTATAAGGGCCCACACGCCCTACTCCGTTACTGCACGCGTGTACACACTAGCTGACCTAAAATAGCCTGCGTGGACCGACAAAAGAACGAAAAAAGGAAAGTTGTCGACGGAACACACAGCTTTGGGTGAGTTAACTGAAACCCGCATGGCCGATAGTTTCAATTAACTCACCCAAAGTTGTGTGTTCCATCAGCAACTTTCCTTTTTTTGTGCTTTTGTTGGTCCACACGAGCTGTTTTAGGTCAGCTAGCATGTACACGCATGCAGTAATGGAGTAGGGCACGTGGGACCTTATAAAATAGGTTTTTAAAGGAGTTGCTTAGCAGTGCTTTTGGAAAAGAAGGGATCTGAGATGGCCTGATGCCAAGTAAGTATGTATGGTGCAAATTAGGGTTATAATAGTTAGTGTTTCTCATGGACTATTGGGCTAAGTGTTTCTCTTCCATGTCATTCGAAGTATAAAACTAGTATCATTTGACTATTTCTACCTACATTGGAAGGGAAGAAGATCCCTAAGAGACCGTGGAGGAAAGAAAGGGAATTTATTCCTAGTGATGTAAAGGACAAGAGAGAGCCACTGCGGGATGATGGTTGGAAGAGGGCCTAGAATCCTCATGAATGAGTGGATTGGCTTGTAATGAGAGAAATGGGTTGGGATGAGTGATATTAGAGTTTTGTAGGAACTTCCTTTGCCTTGGTTGTATCATGGTCTTGCTTGGGGGTGGAATACATAGCTAATTCCTATGATTAGGTGGTGAATCACTCCTCAACAACTAGTTTGGTGGACTTCACTTGAAAATGGATAAGTATTCATAATCATCTCTATGTGAAATGATTGTCTTTACATTTTGGTTGATAATGGGAAAAGAATGAATGTGAAATATGCATGTCATTTCTACTGCTATTGTACATTGTGCATATGAATTTGTTTATATTATTGTTAGAAAAAGAATTAGCCTAACAAAAATAATTTTGAATTGGTGTTTCAATGGCCAAGGGAGGCATATGGGTATGTGATAGATTGGTACCAAATCCCGTCTTACATCACTAAGATCATATGGGAAAAATATCTAAGTTTTATCATGAAAATGATAATTGCATAGCATCATTTTGGTAGAATACCTCAGTGAAAAGTGGGTAATGATATCGATTTGAACGCTCATGGTGATAAGCTAATGGCTAATGTTTACAAGTTAGATGATCATTAAGGAATATGGATAGTGTGTGGAAGCATTCATGAGACTCAAGTACCAACTACTAAGGGGTTTGTGAATATGTAGCAGGTCAATGGTGGTTGAGTATTTGAATGTACTACCTGCCCCTGAATATTTTAGAGGAAGTTTATCCTTTGATGGATTGGTATATGGAAATGGTAGTGCTAGTATATGGAAAGAAATAAGGCCTAAAGAATCTGAAAAATAATGGGTTTGATGGTTGAGTATTGAGGTCATTCCCCTTACAATTCTTAGAAGTTCATAAGTGGCCTGAAGTTTGAAAGATCCCTAATGGATTGATTCCAAATTACTTCAATGGAATTAAGTTATATTGTGTTCAATGGCCCAATACTTCAAAAACCAGTCAAAGAGTCTTAAGTTTAGAAGAGGCTAGTGAGCCTTGTTTTTTAAATGGATCAAAATTTACAAGAGGTTTGACAACCCGAAGTTTTAAAATTTCCCAATGGGTAAGGTTTCGAAATGGCCAATGACATTAAGTTTGAATTATGGTTGTTGGGAGAAGTTAAAAGGGTGATCAATTGTCGATAAAATACATGGAAATAGGTCTGATGGCATTAAGTCAAAGTGGTATAAATTTAGAAATAGACTTGAAGGACTCAAGTTGAAATAAGGTGTGAAGTTAAAAAATGAGTTTATATTTCAAAATGCCTCAAAGTTTAGAAGTGGGTTGAAGTTTCAACTTTCCTTAAAGTTTTGAAGTGGACCAAAGTTGTAAAAGTGTTTGAAGTCACAAAATGCCCCAAAGTTTGAAAAGAACCTGGAGTTTTGAAAGGAGCCAAAATTTGGAATTTCCCTGAAGTTTATAAATTCCTTCAAGTATGAAAAGAGCCCAAAGTTTTAATATGGGAAAAAAATCCAAATGGGTTGAAGTTTGAAAGGCTCATGAAATTTCAGAATGGGTTGAAGTTAGAAAAGCACCTAAAGTTCAAATATGGGTTGAAATTCAAAGGCAACAAAAAGTTTAGAATTGGCCCAAAGTGACTTATTGCAAAAACTCCCAAAGCCCTTATTTTGAGATGGACTAAAGTGGATTATTTTCAAAATGGCCTAATGGGTCTTGTTTCGAACTTGCCCATTGGAGGTTAATTCAAAAGACGCCACTAGAAGTTTCAAGGTAACCCGCAGGTAGAAGTTTCAAAGTGGTCTGATGTCCAAAGACTTGAAGTAGTCCAATGGGCATATGCTTTGAAGGGGCCCAATGGGAATTGATTCAAAATGATTTGATGTCACAGTGTTGTGGTGGTTAATGCCCTCATATGGAAGAAAACAATGTCAAAATAGGGGTGATGATTGAATGAGATCAATCTCTTGAAAGGGATTCATGTTCTAAATATCTCTAATGATAAAAAAGGACATAAATCCTTGAGAGGGTAAAAAATTTGAAATTCTTTGAGGTTTGAAGAAGGCACACTAGTCATTATTCGAAAGGTGGTTGATTTCCATGGTTGGGAAGTAATTGTAGGAAAGGGACAATAGTTTGACAAGGGCCCAATGACTTGGAAGGAGTTGATATTTGTTTCTTAAAAACCTTCATGTATGGAAATAGTTCAATTCCTTTATGTAAGAGAAGTCTTTGGCCCCCGTCGGTGAGTGAATTTTTTCCACATGGTGGAAAATATATTGTTAAACAAACAAGACTAGAGATTAAATCTTATTTTGGGAATAAATTGAGTATATAAACTTAGGGGGAGTTGAAACTTCAATTGGAAGTCTATAGAGATGGTATTGTATGAAAATTTCCTTGAGCTAGAGTTTGCAGATAAATTCTTAATTCCTGAAAATTGGTAAAATCCAATTTTCAAAGGATGATAGTACTTTCTACTAGCAATATCTTTCATGATGAAATTTGGACAAGAAAGGTCACTATGTGTTGGCATGAGAAAACCCAGAAAATTGTTTGGATGGATTCCAAGGGATTCTTAGCTAAACTGATAAGATGAGGCCAAATCCACTATTTATCGACACTTTTTAATAGTTTTGAAAACTATATTTGAAGAGAAAGTGACCCGAGACATAAAATATGGAAAATTTATCCAAGTCAACATTTTATCTCTTCAATAATTTGGATAACTTTGTCATGGTGAAAATTTCACAGATCTTTACAGTTTAAAAGATAACAATTTTCACCAAATTTTATGATACTAAACAAAGTGCCAAAAGTGGTAAATTTTCATCCTCAAAAGGATGCAGAAAATGATTGGAACAATAAATTTTCGATACAAAGGTTTTTGAGTGTTCAAAAATGAGAATTATATCAACACTTGATACAAATGTTTCCCTGGTCTCGCTCAATTTTCTTCCACTGGTAATTGTCTTTGACATTGATTTGTACTAATAAAAAGAGTAGAAAATGGGTGAATTGTGAACTCTTGGATGTTATAAATTCTAATTATTAACTCATAATGGGACAAGAGTATAGACATTGGAAAATTATTTCAAAGGAGAATAGAAAAAAAGGTTCATGTTTGCAAAATGTTATTTTGGTTACTCTAAAATAATTGTGTAAAAAATACTTTGAGCTTGATTTGACAAGGAAAATTGTCAATGTGAGTGACCCTTGAAGTGTATACTTTCTACTACTGGAGTCTTTTCTTCCACTAGGTGGTAACCTGGCATAGATGCTAACATAGGTACAAGGTAGGCTCTTCTTTTATTTTTCCACTTTCACAATAATAGGATTTCGAACAAGTTATGAAACTATTTGCTTTGGATATACATCACTCCTTGAAACAATCCTCGTATATATGATATTATACCCTAGAGAGGGAGAGAGTTTCCTTTAGTTCCTTACTCTACTAACCTCGAGACACTAATTTCCTAACTTTCTTCCTCTTGTTGGTAATGAGTATGGATCTTAAGCTTGCTCATGAAGGTTAGGATCTCTCTCTCTTGATCTACTTATAACTTTTCCTACATTACTAATGTTGGAGGGATATTTCCTCATCACCTTGAGCCCCATCAAGCCAAAGGATTGGATGCAAATGATCATCCTTGCACACTTTTTGGAATTTCTTCATGATGCCCCTTTCATTGTGGGAAAAGCAGGGGGAAGGAAGGCGAAACAACCTACTATCATATAGGATGTGACATTTTAAACTTAGGAAAAGAGATCCATGTTGAAGCACGAGAATACCAAATGAAAAATGATTGAGGTTCATTTCATGTATAATTCTTCCATTATTATGTGGAGGAACAATTGACTAGGCAAGAGCATGGCATTTTAAGGTGCTGACACAAACATATTTTTCATTACTTTGCAAAAATAGAGTCTTTACAGTTATGTATGACATCACTTAATCACTCATATGATATATCCATCCTCCTTCTCATACTCATATCCATCACAATGTTTGTGCCATTCTTAGAAAGATAAAAATAAACACACAATAATTTTGCTTAACAAACACACAATTTTAATACTATTAACATCTTTAATAAAATGAATCCCGTGTTCCTCATCATTCCAGGAAAATGAATGAATGGGATTGTTTTTTATCACTCGATTCCAACCATAGAGAAGTGAATTTGAGATACAATTGGTTCAAAACACAACTGGAGGGCATTCTCATATGCCTCACATGAAATTGAATGCAAAATGATGTCAAACGAGTGAATGAGTATCAAGATCCACTTCAGCTAGTGCCCAGAGTATTTGGAAGGTAAGTATATGGTTGCATATTGGTTCAAAGATGCTCCATGAATTAGTTCAACATTGATTGCATGCGTTCCTCATTATAATTTGATGCCTAGGCCATTGCAATATGTCACTCAAACCATAGATGAGATGGAAACTATTTATTCTATATTTAAAATAAAATCTACATTCAACCATGTTTTAGCACACAATGAGAAATTCAAACCATGACAAAATGTTAGAAACAAATCAAATATAACCTATGATCATAAATATAGATAAGAAAATGACTAAAAACAATCTAAGCATATCTAATGAGCCAATTATTATTAAATTAATCATTGCATAACCATATGTGTGTTAAGGTAGACAGAATAAGGGTTTTGGAGGGTTTAAAGTAGACAAGAGAAGGGTTTTGGAAGGTTTGAGATATATCATATAAGAGACTTATCATGTATGTGTGTTAAAAAGTGGCGGATCATGATTGGCATCATGATTACTCATGCATACACCATTGAAATCCATGTATGTGGTAAAATTATGATGATCGATATATGAACCAACAACTTATGTGTAAATAAAGAACAATTGATGATAAAGAACAATTATGATTGCGTTACCATTGCTCAATGAAAGGAAGAGTAAGCCATTGAGAGTCAAATGGAATCTAAAATCATCTTGAGATAATATGGAGGCTATGAGTTCCAAAGAATGGAGAAATACCAGAGTTGGACATGACCAACAATGAAACTATTGATCCAGGTGGATATTAGTGGCCACCCACACGTTTCACTAATTCATAATGCTTTCACATCTTGGAAGTTTTTTGGGTCCCAAACTTCTAGGTTCGTTTTGGGTCTCTAAACATTGCTTTTTTGGCTCGACAACACCNATTATTGATACCGAAGAGGATAATAAGGAAACCACCTATGACCTCCTCATCATTTCTAGAAAAGGAAAAAAACAAAGTATTTATAGCTTTTTTTATCATAGGATTTGATGCATTTAAAAAGTTACCTGAATCCTCCAAGACCTCATTTCCATCCATTGCTACCTCTGATGATTGCAACGTTTTTAATTATGTATCCTTAGGTCCTTGAGTGAGTATTGGTATATGATCCAAGGCTCTCAAAATCATCTACATATCACCCTATGAGTCAACCAAATTTATAGGAGTTTGTGTTGATCCATTTAGTCCTACCTTTTTTTCGACTTCCTATTTCTTGCAATCCTAGGTTTTCCTTCTACTAGGAAGTGAATAGTGTACACCAAGATAAAGTTATAGATTACATCTACCACATTTAAATTGTACTCTTTCATAGTCTAATGGTTGTAAAATTTCCTCTGATCCTTTGCGGATAACCAACGAGTCTGCCAAATTGTCTCGCAATTCCAAACTCACTAAGATGTGAGCCACACACATAGAACCTGTCACTACAAGGAGAACACCTTCTTGCAGAGGTTTTTACGGAACCTCCCTAAAAAATATATCCCTTCTTTATTTATAGTGGAGGTTGTTAGCAGAGGAAGGCGGCCAAAGGATTTTGCAGAGGATTTTTTATTGGTGCGCCTTTAAGGTACACGTGCACCAGTGTGCACATAAGAAATAAAGCATCGGTGCTTTAATGTTTAAAATTATTGTCATACATTATAATAAAAATAATAGCATGATAAAAGTGCACTAGCTTCGTTGACCATTACGCACCAGTATGCATCATTGTCGTCAAGCGCATCATTGTAGGGTAAATAAATAAAAATATCAAACCGATTTTCATTGTTACATTTCATCTTGTGAATCCTAACTCTCAACCAAGAATCTATTCTCACCCTCCCTCCAAAGATACCATGTTTTCGGTGCTCTACAATGAATTGGGTAGCTCCATTTGTAGATTCCACACATTTCCAAATTTTCGAAATTACCATGAATTTTCATTTCCTCTCAATAGTGAAACCATGCATCCTCGAAACATAAGAGGCTAAGAGAAATGTTTATTACCTTCCTCTTTGCACTTTCATCCAATTAAAATTTGAATTTAGATTGAAATTTGGCATTTTTTAATTTATTTTTCTAATTTTGCGTGGTGAACCTAAACGCTTCGACTCTCCTCAAAGTGGTGTGTCATGTGCTAAATTTGTGTATATAATATAAATTGTACGTACTGGTGTTGTTCAAGGAAGAGAACCACAATAAATTTTAAAAACAAAGTAGTGCATTCTTTGGAACTCCCTGAAACCAATGTGTAATTGGCTTCCACCCACATTGGTACATTTCACTTAATTAATTGTACTCCTAACTTAAATATATATAAAATTTAACGTAGCGGTGCAACCTTTTTAATGAAATGCATCGTTGTTGTTTACAGAACCGCACCAAGACAAATATTGACCGACTTGGCATAGAGGGGCATCTCATTGGACACCCCATTCTTGGTGCTCTATCCTTTAAAATGCACCATTGAGAAAAACATCGGTGGTCCACTTCGCACACATCGCACCACTTCAATGGTGTGTTAATAGTAACACATCACACCACTTCAATTCCGATAAATCAATTAACCTAACAGTTCACATATGTCCAAAAAATGCACCAGTGTTGTAAAGAGAACGACACTGGGCCAAATTTTTTAAAATCTATCAGAGTGGTGCAACTTATTAGATGCAACACTGCAATAGGTGGTGGTGCGACAATAAGTGTGGAGCATCAGTGTGTAAAATCTAAATGAACGCACCGCAACAAGTTTTGAAAAATAAGCATCGTAGTTTGTATTTTGTAAGGCCCTGTTAGTGGTGTGTTAGTAATTCAACGCACTGCTAGACATGATGTCAACGCTCTGGTAAAAAAGGTGAACCAGTGTGTTATGTTTAACAAAGGGCACCGGTAATTTTATGCACCATTAATTTTAGTGTTATGGTGTGTCTTTGTTAAAAAAATGAACTGGTGCAGTTAAAATAACTGCACCGGAAAAATATTGTACAATTTCACATGCCATGGTGTTTCATTGGATGCCCCATTATTGATTCTCTATACAATCCAATGTACCAAAAAAGGTAATGTTGGTGCTACAATAACATGGAAGCATCGGTGCATTCATATTAATGCATCGCACTACTTGAGTTGTAATAAAACAATTTAACCTAACGGTGCCTTTAGGTTGAAAAAACACATTGGTGTCATAAAGAGCACGACACTGGGATGATTATTTCAAAATTTAATGGTGCAGTGTGTCTTATGGGATGGACCACTAAAATACGTGGTGATGCGCCAAGAAACGTGACGCACCAGTGTGTCTTAGTAACAACACCGCATGGTGGTGTTTTTTTTTCTGATATAGAGTATTGTGGGCAAGGCGTGTGTTCTATTTTAGGTGCACCATTTATTTAAGATTTTTTGCAAACAAAAACTAATTTTGTATTTTTTTAAATACAAGTTATTTATATATGTGTATGTGTGTTTTATAATTTCAATTTTTTTAATATATATGTGTGTGTGTGCCTAACAATATTTGTATATGAATCAGAGATGACAACGAGGAGGAGCAACATCAACAACAACAGGTCCAGACGCACACATTTGTGTGTGAGTGGGAGGCCAGGGAGAGGGAAAGGGAGATGTTCCCTCACCCTATTTCACAACCAACACATGACCTTTTGATGGATGTTGGCCTCCTGAAGTTTTATCAGGAGAGTACACCTCTCAGGAGGGACTCTTTGTTGTTAAATCATTTGATTCGTCGCTCGGATTATAGACAACATGGGTTCAAGGTTGGTCTTGATCTGTGGTATCATCCCAAGGAGGAGGATGTTTATTTCATCACTAGGTTGTTTAGCATGGTGGATGATTTTCCCCAGTTCCTTGAGATACTTCATCGCATTCTAGGAGATACCCAACTAGCATATGTGCAGAGATATGTCCATCTCGAGGTTCATTCCTCTATGGAGTTCCAGGTTCCTATTGGTCAGCTACGGATACGTTCATTTTGTAGATAGGAGGTTATGTACATGTCTCTTATTCTCTTGGCATTGTCATTGTATAGATCTAATGGGTAGCACATCAGTTTCTCTTTGGCATTTTACATATATAGTTTAGTGCAAAGGCCCTGATTGATTAGGTGGTTAGATTTTTTTTGAGACAATTTTGTCATTGTCGCAATGTTTTACATGGGACAAGATTCTTCCCATTTGTGTCAGAGTTATTTACACCATTTTTTGAGAGGGTTCATGCCACTCAGCCAGTAGTACCCTACTTTCCTGCTAGTCCTATGCTTGATGTGCATATGTGCATGTGTGGGAATTTGATGCTCAAGAAGGAAAAACTCAATTTTTTCATTTCCTCGGTCGATAGGGATGTATGTGATTTATTGACCAGTGAGGACAATATTATCCTCGATATTGTACAATATTCGTACACATGGATGGATTGAATATGATGTCCAAACATCCAATTTATAGCAATCGAGCCACTAGATGAGAGAGGTAATAGTATTGTTATGTTTTGATAAATTTGGTTGCATATTTTGATGTCTTATTTAATGCACGTGTAATTTATTGTAACATTTTGTTTCAATTATCTCATTATTATTATCTATTGTTTTGAATATATTGGCACATATGTTGGGGATGAGCCTCCCCAACAAGATGAGGTGATGGAGGAGGAAAATGACCAGCCTCCAGTAGAGATACCCCACATGCCACGCAAGCGATATTGAAGAGTATGACTAGAGGTGGTGGATCAACTATGTGGTGTCATGACTAGTCACGGAGTGGTATCTTCACCCATTAGAGACATATTATGGGTACATGATCTATATACAATATGTAGGAGTCTTCCTCAAGACATGACATTGTTGATGCATCATACTTTTGGTTTTGTCAACCGCATCAATAGGTTGAGGTGTCCTTCTCATGATCCTACTGATCCATCTAGCTCATCATTATACCCATCCATGTCCTCTACTCCACCATGTGGTCCTCCTCCTTCTCTTTATTTCCCTCCACATGTGTATGAACCTGCATCCATGTTTGATCCTCCTCCTCTGCCTCCTCCTCCTCCACATATGTTTGAACCTGTATCCACGTCTCCTCCTCCTCCTCCTCCTCCTATTGCTTCTCCTCCACATGTGTCACCATATTGCATTGATCCTCCTCCTCTTCCACTTGTGTCACCATCCACCTACCCTTGTTTTTCTCCTCCACATGTATAACAACCTATTGATGCTTTGGACACTATATTCACATTGGGTAATACTGCACATATTGGTGATCTTGATAGAGATACATTTCATAGTGCACTTTTGTCGACATTTATGTCTAACATAGTTGGTCTTGATAGAGTATCTACTTCTAGTAGCAGAGATATTGATGCATCTATCTCTAGTGGTGGACCTAGCTAGTAGTGGTACTAATTGAAATGTATATTGATTGTTTTATATTTGACTTGAGATGTATATATGATTGTTGATGTTTAGATTGATCAAGACCCAAACAACAACATCACAAGGATATGAATCCCCCTATGTTTTTATAGAGGTGGTACTCCTCTTTGGATGAGACATTGGAAGATTCTTTGTATGATTTTGCAATGAATCTAAAGGGATAATGCTAAAGAGAAAACCCCGAGATATCTTCCAAGAAATATTTTGTTGAAATTACTAAGACAACTGAGAGGGGGGGGGTGAATCAGTTTTTATTGTGCTTAAATAGTTTATGACTATTCAAACAATTTTTAATCTCTTCCAAGTGATTGTCAATATATACAAGATATGAACAGCATAAATAATGAACATCATTCACACATAAGATATACACAGAGACCAATTTTCACGAGGAAACCCATAAAGGGAGAAAACCTCTTCTTCTTCGAATGATAGGTAGTCTTTTAAGTTTTGTACATCATCTATCTTTGAGCACCAACTCAATGTGAAGCTACTACCTCTCTTTTACAAGCTTCAACTTGTTGAGAGCACCAACCCTCTGATTTCTCTAGCACCCACTAGAAGGAAGCATCAACTCCATGAGTGTTCTAGCACCAACTAGACTTATACAAGCACCAACTTGAATATCAGAGGACCACATTTCTCCCTAGCACCACCCTACCTCCCTGATTATGAAATTTTTGACTGAATAATCAAGAATACAGATATATGAATTCTTATCGATTCTTGTTTGTTCTGCAAGTCTGATCTTCTTCTATCTGGTCTGCAATTCTTCTCTTCTTTTGTCTGTTATGCAATTCTGCTCTTTGCTTCTTTCTGTTCTGCAATATTGTTCTTGCTTCTGTTTGTTCAGATTTTGTCTCTCGTCTCTGAGTTTGATCTCACATTGTGCATATTGTAATTTTCCTTTCTCACAGTTCAACGCATTTTTTCAGTGAGAACATCCAACCTCACACACTCACCACATATCTCTTTTATTCTCTCTTCCTATCCAGTTACACCTCGAATATCCAAGGAAAATGCCTCAGCAACTGAATCGCCAACCATCCAAGAACCATGATTCAGTTCTGCTAACAGAATCGTAACTGAACAGTTAATCGTGAAGAGAAATAGTATCCCTTCGATCAGATTCCAAAATAACCAACATCATTGGATTAGATCTGCAGGGTCTCGCATTTATCCCATATGCCCACTGGTTGTGACCGAATACTAAATAGAAAGTTATTTCGTGGTTTCGCATTTCGGCAATCTTGTGGTGAGACATCTCGACTCTCCCATGTCACGATCTCCGAAATGGACCTTAGCAACTAGCTCCTTCCCTTCTCGTGACCACTGGTTGTGACTAAGCACTTATCCATAAAGCGCTTCGCTACTCG